>CABHPQ010137571.1:1846-41029 GCA_902168405.1 Peromyscus aztecus | reverse complement strand
TTTGTTTGTTTGTTTGTTTGTTTGTTTGCTGCTCTTATCACTTGTGGACAGCAGATAGTAGCTCCTCCAGCTTCTGATAATGGTCTTGCACCTGTGTCCCTCAAAGGGCTCCCAGGATTTCAGGCTCAGACTAGGACTACACAATTGACTGCCCTCATTCTGAAGTTTTCCATCTTATGAATTAGGCAGCCACTGGCTACCCTGGCTCCCCAACCTACAGATGGTCACTGAAGGGCTAGTCTGCCTCTCAACCCAATCTAATGAGTTCCTTCTTGCAATTATGTATGTATCCTGTGATGGTTTGAAAGAAAATGGTCACTATAGGCTCACAGGGAGTGGCACTATAAGGAGGCATGGCCTTGCTGGAGTAGGTGTGGCTTTGTTGGAGGAAGTTGTCATGAGGGTGGGCTTTGAGGTGTCAGAAGCTCAAGCCAGGCCTAGTGTGTCTCAGTCTCTTCCTGCTGCCTGTAGATCCAGATGTAGAACTCTCAGCTCCTTCTCCAGCACCACATCTGCCTGTATGCCACCACGCTTCCTGCCATGATAATGGACTAGACTTTTGAATTATAAGCCACACCAGCCCCAACTAAACATTTTTCTTTATAAGAGATGCCATAATCGTGGTGTCTCTTCACAGCAAGAGAAACCCTAACTAAGACTTATCCAATCTATCAAATTTTAGCTCAGACTCCATAGAGTGGATGTTCCCACCTAAAATAAAATAAAATGCCCCCCTTTGTACTTGTATTCAAAGAAAAAGGTGGATTAAGGACAGTGTGCCCAGTTGTCATAGGCTGTGAGACCAAACAAACCCACAAAATCCAACTCTTGGGTTGGTTGTTAAAGCTGGAGACAAGCATCTGGCAGTGTGTTCTGGAGGCAAGTCAAGCCTCTTTATGGGCTGTATTTGCAGTATTTACAGACTGAATGAAAAAGCACTGGGATCCAGATCCCCAAACAAAACACACATCAGCAAGGACTAACTCTTGAATCTAGCAGCCTAGAAAAGAAATGGCATGAGGCCTCAGAGAAGTACAGGAAACTAGGGCAGAGCAAAGCATAGGTCAGAGAGGCACAAAGCAGCTTCTGCTATGTGTAGGTCACAGAGGCACAATGCAGCTTCTACTATGTGTAGATCAGAGAAGTAAAATGAAGCTTCTCCTATGTGATCGGGGCCAGTTTCTCAAGATGTTGGACTATCACTTGACAGCAGCCTCCTGCTATGTGGTATGATAGTTTCATAGTTGATATTGTGTTTACTTACAGTTCACTAAAACATTGTAAACATCATTGCATGCATACAAACTCATAATGTTCTTGTAGTCCATGGAAGTCTCTGGAATAGGTTATTTAAGGTACTCATAAGGTGGATGTAGTCATTGGTGAGCTTTATCTCCCAGCTGCAGCAAGGTAACTAGAAATCCAGCCCTGGCAAAATTCTGCTTGTGGGATACTTGTTCCTCGCTGTGCATTGTTATGTGTCAAAAGGCCAGGGATGTGTATGAAATGATCCACAAAGAAGCATTAGCAGTCTCATCAACAAGCCAAAAAATGTATGAAATAATCAGTTTTTAAAGGATAATACTGGGGGTATCCAAATAGTGAGTGGATACACTGAGAGATAAGCCAGGTTTCACTCCAGCAATCCAGGATGGTGGCTCTCAAAATTGAGGAGCCAGACAAGCAGCAGAGAAGTTAGCAGAAATGGACATGGACAAGGCTAGTGAATCTGAATTTCTTACCACAGGGACTGACAACTATAGGGAAGGTGTCTGTTTCTGGTGCTGTGGACTGAACTCAGGACCTCATACATATTAAGTACTTAGTCCTTTTTGAGTTACATTCCAGCCTAGAAATCTATGTTTTAACAAGATCTGGGTGCATGCTGTGGAAGGAGAAATACCGATCCAAGCAATGTAAGATCTGATGGAGCAGCATGGGCACCCTAGAAGAACTACTTAGAAATACAAGATCCCTGGCTCCATCCCACAACTGCTGAGCCAGAGGTAGTATGTTATTTAGAGTCCACCCTTCCCCATGCTGGTAGGAATATTAAGTCGAAAAAGCTGACCAGGAGATGGGTAATAAAACCCTAAAAGAGAGAGATGCTATGGGAGTAGAGCGGAGGGGTAGACAAGAGGAATATTTGAAACAATTAGTGAGCAACTCCTCCCTCTATGACTTGATTTATAGCCAGGCAGTATAAAAGCACAATTTGGATACTCACCTGGAATGAACAGCATGCTCTATTGGGACTCGAGAGATGCTGAGCCCTAATATATTGGATAATAATGATTTTTCTATCCACCAAGGCTACATATCAGCCTTTCTAACTGTCCTGTTTCAAAAGATGCAGACATTTCAGAGCTGGGCTACACACAAAGTCGTGTGTATTTTTTTTTTTTTTGTAAAGTAGAATGAGGGGGCAGGACAGTGGTACTTGGGGAGAGATTGAGATGGGACATTCTTAGCACTGGGCAGATTCAAGGTGAGGGTCTCTGGGATTTAGCTTTTGCTTAGAGTTATGAAACCTTGCCAGCTACAAGTCAGCAGATGGTAGCAACACTAATGAGATGGGAATGTGAGCTGTGGACTTGGAGAGAGAAGGTAAAGGTCCACCCGAGAGAAAGCATACAGACAGGAAGCACCTGCTCTCTTCAGCCATAAATGACTGTGATGGCCGAGGCTTTAATGATGCAGTAGGTCACAAAAGGAAGGAAGTAGGGACCAGGTCACCTTCTATATTTGATTTCATTTAGAAACTCGTTCCAGTTCAGCACAGATTATTGATTTGTTAATGAATGAACTTTCATATCTTATCAACTACGGGTTTTGGAACGTATATTCCTACTCCTAAGATGTGTGGGAGGCCGTCCATGCACTTCTTTCATCTGACACTGCCTTCCACACTCAACACAAGTGAGCGGAGCTTTTCCATGCTTAACCCTAAAGTCCACCAGCTATCAGCTATGCTCTGGAGGATACACAGTATCAGCTCCTCTGGTCAGGCCAGTTCCACTGAAGTTTCTCTGCCTCCCTAAGTCACTCTGTGTTCTTAGGACACAGGGAGAAGAAGTTTTACTCAGCAGCTTCACTCCAGTCATTTATTCATCGATCTTGGTATTCGCTCGGCATGATCTGACTCTTCACTATGCTACTTACAATTTAATCTTGCCTTCTTGTACCTCACTTTCTGCACATGTAAAATGAAGATGATAATCCCTTTTAGATATGGTTCCTCATGAATATAAAATGGGGTAATGCAAAGGACTTAGAACAGAAACCAGTAAACACCAGGTATGCAATAAATGCCAGCTACCATTATTGTCAAATGTGCAAATGGCCTGTTATAAACTATTGTTTAACATATGCTTAATATACATGAAACAAAAGAAAACTAAGATCCAGGTAATGTTAACACAATACAATTAAAAGCAAGCAGAAAATAAGACCAAGGACCTAAAGGGAACTGCTTTGGTCAGGATGGTCCAGAACTTGGGAAGCCTCTGTAATGAAGTCCATTCCATGAAACAAAGGGACATCTTCGGGAACGAATAGCAGAAAAGAGTTTCATCAAGAAAGCAGCAACTCTAGTGCTTCAGAATCTAGTGGCAGAGCATGTTTCAGGGAAGAGAGCAGCTGTCAGCTTGGGCAATGATGGTAAGGGCTCCAGTGACATGGAAAGGCATGGCCAGACTTTGGACATTGGCCAACACTTCCAGCAGAGTGGTACAGCCAAGAGCCATCACAGAATCTCTTGGAAGTAAGAAAGGGGGTGGGGAGCAGGTAGAGGGTGTGAATGAAGACCATGGTCTAAAGAACTTCGCTCTGATGAAAAACAGCAAAGTAAGAGTTTGAGTAGTAGAGCATGATTTCAAGCTGGTGAAGAGCTAGTACTGCCCAGAGAGAAGGGTGTCATCAGTAAAGGCACACAGAATAGGAGCTGCAAGACATGCATGCAACCAGAGGGACCCACCTGCAGCCCTAGTATACTCAAGTACAGCACCACAACAACACATGGCAGGGGAGGCACAGACAGCTAACAGCTCACGGGCATCTTGTGTGAAAACTCCAAGACAAAGAGCATTGAAGAAAGAGGACGGTTTAAGACCAAAACATGACTTTACGCTACCAGGCGTAAAAAGTCCTCTATGTTGTAAACTGGATAGACACTCTGGACATCCATGAAGTCACAGGAACATCAGAAATAGAACATAGTATGTCCAGCCCCTCAGCATGTGGTAACAATACATTTTGGAAGTAGAGTCTATGTATTAAAAATAGAGTCTAACAATAGATTCAAGTTTTAGAAAAGAAATCTATTTCAAGAAGCATATAATCTTTAATATTTAATTTCATGAAGAATGGAAAAGGAAATCCAAAGAGTCCCAGGTCAGCTTATATGAACCATGATTGGGCCTTGCAGTAGATGTCCACAGGAATCCCTTGGCCAGTTACTGAGGAAGCCTTTTCAGAAATTTGTAAATAGCATTAATACATTGCTCACCAGCATGAAAGCTAGGAAATTTGAGAGCATGTTGCCAGCAAAGTCATTGCTTGGTGAGGGTTTTGTCCTTACTTCCAATATGGTACTCTCCATGTAACATTCTCCAGGGGAATGAATAAAAGGGGCCTCATTAGTTCTCCCCAGCGATTTTAAATAGTACTAATTCCCAGAGAGTCTTTTACTAGGATTATACATTAAGAGACTGGGGGTCAGGATGGAGGTCCACTCACTTGTCAGAAGAAAGGCAGAGCAGATGATGCTGGGAAGAAGAATAATACTCAGCATTTGCTGAGCTTATGTTTTGTGTCAGATCCTGAGCGAAGCCCTGTGTAGATGTTAAATCACTCATGGCCTTCTTAAAGACAAACATACAGAAGCCTGGAGACGCCAATACACACCTACTAGAGAAGTTGTGACTACAAAGTCTCAAAGATGTGCAGATCAACCAAGACAATTACCAAATGTAGAAGAGAGTTTGTGAAGTAGCAAGAGGGTAGTGTGGGTGTGCAGAGAGGCAAACAAGAGGTCAAGGTTCAGGTGGGCTGAAAGCCAGTCCCGGAATTAATTTTGTAACACAGCCAGTGGTGATGGTGTAACGCTTAATGGAAGGTTGGCAGACGTTGCTGGCGGAGGAGTTCAAGGAGTAAATATGCCTATCCTGCTGTCGGTGGAAGGATCCATGACCTTTCCAGGACCCTGACTGCAAAGCACCATCACCATCAGCCCCATCCTGTCACTCTTTCCCATTACTGCCAGCATCTTGATGAAAGATGGCAGAAGTGGTCAGCACTGTGATCGCAACTATCCTCGTGACACAAACACTACAGGAAACTGAGAGATTCTGGTAAAGTTAAACAGGCACCTACCCTATGATTCAATAAACCCATGCCTATGTAATTGCCTGTGAAAGAAGAAAACATATCCACTGGACCAGTGTGAGTCTGGTGATGGCAGCTTTAGTCATACTAGCTCAAAACTGGGAACAACTTAGGCATACGTCACCAAGAAAAGGGATAAGCAAACTAGTAAAGTCATAAAAGGAATGTTATATGGCGATAAAAAATGGCAATGCAACCTCCAATAACCAGGATGAAATGCAAGACCATTATGCTGAGTGACAAACAAATATGCTGAGTCAGACACACACACCATGCCAGATGATTCAACTCAGTTGACAAGCAAGAGCACCCAAAAGTAAGCTGGGTCATGAGATCTTCACTCTTTCTAGATATCTTTTGTGTGTGCAGGCTGATAGGTACTGAATGGAAGAGGAACACAAGGCAGTGGTGTGCAGAGAGATGAGTCAGTGGTTAAGAGTACTGTCTCCTCTTCCAGAGGGCTGAGCACTAACAGGACCACTCACAACCATCTCTAATTCCAGTTCCAGGTGATCCAGCACCCTCCTCTGGGCTTCACAGCAACAGGCATGCACATGGTGCATAGACATACATGCAGCCAAAACACCCCTAGACATAAAAATAGCAATTAAAAATTCTTTCTAAAACTTCTAGGCATAGTGGCATGCTCTTGTAATCCCAGTGGTGAAGAGAGGGGACAGGTAGACCTGGGATTCATTAGCCAGCCAGCCTAGCCTACTTACAGAGTTCCAGGCAAGTGGGAGACCTATCTTAAATGTAATATATAGAGCACGTGAGGAACAGCAACAGTGGTTGTGATCTCACTTCCATGTGCACACACGCACAAACACACACAAATGAAGTTGGGTTCAAATACTAATTTTAACACATAGTAGTTGAGTGACTTTGCATCAATGGTGCTTATTTCATCATAAGTCTGTTATTATTTTAAATAACAAGACCTTAGAGCAATGCCTAGCATGTAAGCTGTGCTTAGTTCTTTTTAGCTATTATTTTTGACCAATATTTTCATTCTGGCTACTCCTGTTATAATCATTAGAGACTTAACCTATATATAATCCTTATGTTACTATGGGAACTAACATAGACCCATTGATGTCATGCTAATATACATATAATTTTTTCTAAACAAAGATATGTGTAAACAGCATAAATAATTAATTTTCTTTAACTGTTAAAATATAAAAGGTTATCATCATAATGTTGTAAGTTGTACTAGGAAAATTAGAGTAAGAAAAAAGAAACAATGACTAATGGTGAGACAAAAAATTAAAAACAGTGATGTATAACCAACATTCTTGATGAATGTGCAATCAAAATAACAAATCTTGCAAGGAAATGTAAAGGAATTCTATCCCAGCCCAACAGGCACCATTCTAAGCAGCTAGAGTTGTCTTTGTTCTTCAAGAGTTCCCTGTTCTAACATTAGATCTGCCACACAGAACTGAATCAGAACACACTTTTAAGAGGATCTACAGCAGACATGCATGAGCAACCAGTCTGGAGAGCCACTAGTCTATACTCTTCTAATTATGTGAACTCAGGGAAAACTCATGAACAGCACCTTCTACTGTAGCTAGAGTTTTCCTGCCTGGCCCACAGTCAGGACAAATCTCTCTCACCCGCCAGTCCCACAGCCACTCAGACCCAACCAAGTAAACACACAGAGACTTATATTGCTTACAAACTGTATGGCCATGGCAGGCTTCTTGCTAACTGTTCTTATATCTTAAATTAACCATTTCTATTAATCTGTAAGTTGCCACGTGGCTTGTGGCTTACCGGTATCTTAACATCTTCTCATGGTGGCAGCTGGCAGCCTCTCTCTCCCCAGCCTTCCTGTTCCCACTCTTCTCCTCTCTGCTAGTCCCACCTCTACTTCCTGCCTGGCTACTGGCCAATCAGTGTTTTGTTTATTAACCAATCAGAGCAACACATTTAACATACAGAACATCCCACAGCAATCTACCCTATTACAAAATATGACTAACTCTTTATTTTCACCATATTGGAATATTAACTTTCCTGCCATGTTAAGAAAATCATAAGCTATGATCTCATTTTTGTAAACAAATGCATAAACATACGCATGATACAAAATATGTATATATATGAGCATATAGGTTTAGGTTTACATAAAAAAAAAAATTGCAAAATGACACACAACTATTTACACTAGTAGTCAATCTCCAAAGGGGTTATGTGGACTTTCTGTAGTTTTTCTCCCCTTTATTCTTAGTTCTGTGCACTGAAGAATTCAAGATCAGTTTTATTAATTCTTTTTAGAGAGCTGAAAATAGCTTCTTGTCTCCCTGGACTTCTTTTCTCTAGGCCAAAGAATCCAACTGTTCTCCCTGGCTCCTGCTGTTCTGCCACATTTCCTGTGTCCCTCAGAGCCCCTATGTTATCAATAGGCCACTGAGACACGGTGCCAGAGCCCAGCTCTCCTTGACCAGCATTATTAAGAGTAATCATCTGTTCTCTAGGAGTTCTTTCTTCTTGGTTAATAACTTCTTCCCTTGAAAATGTCATTTTAAAAGTCATAGGAGGAATTGGTTCCTAAGTCACATGAATTACTACAATTTCCCAAACACACTGGTGATGCCAGGAAGAGGCCTGTGTCTGCCCTGTAATAGCATTAATTGCACAGAACTCAATATTCATTCCTACTGCAGAAGAGTATCATTATAACATGTGCTTGAAGGAAGACAACGCAGGAGCACGGAGTGTTTTCTGAGATAAGCAAGAAGGGGACAGATCTGCTCTTGTGCAGACATGGACACGCCAGTGCAGCCAAGGGGAGTGCTCACAGTTACGCAACATGGATTGAGCTCTAGAACACAAGATGAAACTGGTATGCCAAACTAGAAAATAAAAGTAAAGAACAAGCTTTAGGGGCCAAGGGTTATAAAGAAATGGATATATAATTCTTTGATCTTATTTAGTGCCAAGGCAGTTTAGAACAAAACTTCCCAACAAGTCAGTGTATCGTGAATTAGTTGGGACATGGTGGCTGAGTCACTGACCCTTTAGTGTGAGTGGGAGGCCTGATCAGTTCCAAGACCCAGAATGGTCACATCCGGCACCGGGAGGACACCATACACATTAAACTTTTCTTACCTATGATATGTTAACAAAAAACTGATAAGGTTTTGTATGAAAGGTTGTCATCAATCAGCTTCTATGGTGGACTCTTAGAATTCTGTTTGCACATAGAAAACACTACCTCTACAACAGGAAAAGATATTTGCAACGTAAGTATCAATGGGCAGATCCTGTTCATTATCAATGAGTGACTCTGGAGACTCCATTCAGCACAAAAAGAGCTACAGTTATGAGAAAGCTGATAAAGACTCTGAACTCAGTGTCTGAACTTTGTGCCATTGTAAAGAGCACTCAAGAACATGGCACAAGAGCCTTGGACAGGGAAATACAAAGCCAGACCTGTAAAAACATGTACTGAATATATATGCAGAATATTAACACACCATGGGCATGAAAGTGATATGGAAACAAAACAAAACAAAAAAGATCACAGAAAACCGGAATGGCCACAGAATAAAAACCATGGGTCTTTATCAAGAAAGTAACAGTTGTCTAAACCAAGTCTTAGAAAGATGGCTTACCAGTTCTTTGTCAAGAAGGGATGACTGTACGACATAGAGGAACACACTAGAGCATAATGGAATGTTTCGTCCATGCTGAGGAGTACCTGGAGGTATTATGTAGTCAGCTAAGGTATTAAAGTTACCAATGGTCTTGCTCAGTCATGGACCTTGTATGTTCCAATATCAACCTGTCAGACAAAATGTACTCACTGATGCAACAGTGGCAGGGTTGTTTTAGGAGATTTGAGTCCTTCTTCATAGGAGGAAACTCATATCAGAAACTATAAACCTGGTCAGAAGCCATGGCTAGGGACGTCATAAGGCCTAGAGGGCATCTTGTTACTGTCATTTTCATTTAAAAATGGACCTGGTATCAAACTGCCCTCTAAATATTTGGATTTATAACCACAACCAAGTGTTGTTATCAAGCTTTAATGAGAGAAGCTTCTTTGTGCAGTGACTGGTGAATGCTCATCCCTCAACATGACATGGGTATCAGCGCATCAAAAGATCAGGGAGCATTACAGAAGAGGAGGCAAAAAGAATAGAGACTGGGATAAGGGGGCGGGACATGAAATACTCTCTTCTGAACATAACATGACTGTTACAATCACAAATGTAACTGCCAAGTTCTTCTGCTTTGGGCCTGCACAAGATTAGGCCTATGAACAGTCAGTCATGAATGGGAAGGAGCTCACAAGGTCCTACCCATCATCCCTGTGGAATCAGTACCTCTTGATAGAGAGAGCTGTTGTCTTCTGTGGTATATCCAACAGAGAGTCCCCTGTACTAGAGTCAACAGCTCCATATGATGGCTCACAAAATGGTCCTAGTTAAACTCAGTGAGTCACAAAACAAAACAAAAAAAAACTAAAACAAATACAACTTAAAGATATGAAAATGGTAAGGGGACTTGAGAAAAGAGAATGGGTTGCCAAGGATGGAAGGGTAATAGAGAGGGAATAGTTGTTGAACAGAATGCATTATATACATGTATGAAATTCTCAAACAATAAGTTTAATAAAGAAGGAGACAGTAGAATACTGAACTATATTAAGTTAGAGCTGAATATTATTTCAGTTTTTGTATTTTGTAGTCCCTTTTTTATTGGGGAAACTAGTTATTTCTTCAAACAGTATGTGAAAAATATACAAGTGTATGTGGGCCAGCACATAATGCCACTCCATAAATTATTTCCTATTTATTCAATTGCACAGTTTCAGGACTTATTAGCAAGTTATTTTTGTCACATTTATGACAATTCTAGGAAAGGAAAGCATATTTACAGTGAGTACCTTTTTATATGCAATGGCTATCAAAATGTTTTATGTATATCATTCTATTTAAGGCCCATAAACCCAGGAAGTAATGCTAATATTCCAATTTATGCATTAAGATAATGAAGCTTATAGGTTTATTAACTTGGTCACAAATTATACACCTATTAATATAAATATGTAGCTTTAAAAGCCATCCCCACCACTGTGTGCGTGCGTGCGTGCATGCGTGTGTGTGTGTGTGTGTGTGTGTGTGTGTGTGCGTGTGTGTGTGTGTGTGTGTGTGTAGAGGTGTGGTATATGCCTTTGTATATATTCATGCAGACAGGTCAATGTCAGGTTCCTTTCTGTATATATATTGGTGACAGGATTTCTCACTGGACCTATAGTTCACTGATTGACCAGGCTGGCTATTCAGTGAGTCCCTGGGATGCTCATATTTCCACCTCTTAGTGCTATGGTTACAGAATGGCAACACCACCCCTGGCTCTTTATGTACTTGTAGGAGAGCTGAACTCAGGTCCTCATACATGTGTAGCAAGCACTTTAGCCCCTAAGCAATCTCTCCAGCTCCTAAAACCAACATTTTCTATTCTACATAATGTTCATTCCGTTGCAACATGCCACCTGAGAGCCAAAAGGAGCCTTATTGTCAAGTCCCTGTGGCCTGAATAACATATCTAACAAACAGGTTCTAAAACAGAGCAGGGGCCAGACAAGGTCTCTATGAGTTCAAGTATGCTAGTTGTCATGAGGACATAATTGTGACACGAAACATGTTTCTAAGACAGGGCCTCCTAGCCTCACAACTGTCAGTATTTTAGGTCAGATGTTGTTTTTCTTTAAGGGGGTGTCACAGTCACTAAAGGATGCTGATAGTACCTGGGCTTCTAACCACAAGATGCTAGAAGTACCTTCCTCTATGTATGGCCATCACACATCTCCAGATATTGTCACACATTCTCTGGGGGTGAAAGGTAAAACTGCCCTCAGTGGGAAAACATCACTCTGAGGCCATAAATAATATTCTTTATTGAAAAGTAACAAGGCATTGCTAAGTTCCACTACTACTCAGCAATCCAAGGCCTGGCAGTAAGAGAATCCCCAGTTCTTTGCTTTAAACCAAGATTGATGCAACAACAGCTTTGCATGGTGCTTTTAGCCATCCTTAAGCTAAGTAATGTTAGCTGCTCTATACCAGATAAGCCTCAAACTCTCAAGTGCCTTAGTTACTACAAGATTATCCCCTACCCATGGTATAGTCCAATGTAGGCATTCCTGGTAACATGGCTTCTCTGAAAGTGATTACTCTCGAATTGAGACTCCATGGTTTGGGCTCTGTCAGCTCCAACACATGTATTCAGACAGGTGAGGGGAAAAAAAAACAGTAGTTGCTCTGATTTGTGGTTTAAACATGTTCTCCAAAGTCTCTATGTTAGAAATTCAGATCTCAGACAAGAGGATTGAGAGCTTGTGAGCCCTTCAAGGGGTGATTAGGATTAATGGCATTATTGTGATGTCATTACTAGGAAAGCAGTTTCCGAATGAAGGTGAGTCTGTGCCTCCTCTTTCCCTTCCCCACTGACTCACATGCTGCTCCTCACCTTCTGCCTCTGGATGACAGCAAAAAGTCCCTCACTGGATGCAGGCCCCTCAACCGGTACATCTTAGACTTTAGAACAACTAGGGATCAATTTCTTTACAAACTTTCCATCCTCATGTATCTTGCTATGGCAACATGAAAGGAGCTAAAAGAGGAAGACATGTCCTTTCTGGAGCTGTATGAATCTACAAGAGATCAGCTTTACTTGTATTTCTTTGAAGTGAGATGGCCATATAATCCTTTACCAAGAAGACATTCGCTAGTGATAATTCTAACCCAACTGGCAGGCATGCATATTTTAGAGACTTTATGCCCACCTATGCCTCAAATTGGCATTTTTCAAAGCAGTATTTCAGATGAATAATTCTTTAAATTCAGAAAATACAATCCCAATCTTACATGTGATATTTCCCAATTTTATACATGATAAAGTTTGCATACAGATTGTTTCTCTGACTTAAAGTTAATATTGATGTCTATAACCCCTGCTTTTGACTAAGAATTGAAGGTACCCACCTCAGAAGGCAGATAAAGCATATTCAAAAGAGGAATGGGAAACTATCAGCCAACGGTGGGGTCAGGACAATAGTTATAAGCACTGCCAGTGGACAATGAGCAGTTCCAACCTCGGGCTTCTGTACCAGGTAGTTGCATGTGACCTTAGGCAAGTAATTCAGTCCATCAGTCCTTCCACACTCTCATCTAGTGTGATGATTCAAATAATAAATCTTTCCTATAGTCTTTGACATTTGAACACTTGGTCCTTAATTGGTGGTACAGTTCGGGAGGTTTAGGAGGTATGGCCTTATTGGACAAAGTTTGTCACTAGGGCCAATGTGCTTCTGTTTCATGTCTGAGCCCTCAGCTTCCTGCTCCTGCCACCATGCCTTCATTCCACCCCAACTCTCTGTGACCATAAATCCAAATAAATTCTTTTTTCTTTAAATTGTCTTGGTTATGGTATTTTATCACAGCAATAGAAAAGTAACTAATACACCTGCAGATGATAATAGCTATAACTCTAGAAGGCAGACAAGAGCGTTAAATGATACTTGAGCAGCACTTAAAATAAATATCCATAGTAAATTCTAGTGATTGACACTATACCATAATAGATATCTAACAAGTGCCCTCTAAACAGTCATACTTTTCTGACATATGCATGAGTCTTTAGAGGGTCCCTTTAGGTTTTCCCACTTTAGCTAGTTTATGAAGATCAAATAAACTCTGTCTTAAACTTTGGCAGACTTATTCAGTTCTACAGTAGAAGGCGGAAAAGACAGCATCTGGGAAAGTAAGGGTCGATGAATCAGCATAAATCCATCCCTTTGGCTGGAAAGCAGCCCAGAGTGCAAGCCCCACTGACATTGAGCCAGTGGCATCGTGTTCACTTAAATATCAAGGGCAGCAGCACAGAGCATGATGAAAGATGGCAGCAAGGTCAAATGCTTTGTGTGTTCTTCTGCCAGATCAGCAGCCAGAGACTCCAGGGCCAAGACCAGACAGAACCCAAGTGCCCAACCTCTCTTCCCATTCACGGTCCAGAATCACCTCATTTTGTAAATGAGAAGATGAAGACTCTGGAAAGTTACTGTTCAGATGGACGATATGAGTCCAAACCCAGATTTATTGATGCTGGTACCAACTGTCTCACGAGTGCTGCTAGTCCATGTGTGCTGCTGTATATTTCATAATTCTACAGAGAAACTGAAATCTGAGGCACATGAGACCAACAAAATACCCCAAAGGATGTCTTTTAGTAAGATGCCAGGCGTTCCCATGTACAAACACATTTATAAATTTCACAGTCATTTCCCCAAATGGACGATGAATTCCTACTGTCCAACAGTATGCAATAGCTTCACTATAGTAAAACAGAACAACCCAATGCCACTTGACTCCAACAATAAGCTTTCGTTTAGGAGCAAAAGACCCCAAAGCCACGCTTCAAGTGAGGAGACTTAGTAATTAAAGAAGTTAACAGTCTCCTGGACCCCAAACTTATGCTTCAGCTGCTTCTGTCAAAAGAATAGTGTATGAGAGACTGTTCACATTACTGTGACATAAGCGAAACCAGAAACAAAACCTTGAAAAAGGTTTCACCTTGCCAGGTGAAAAGGTTTCCGCCCCAGCAGGGCAGCATAAAAAGGATACCACAATGTCAGCTTTGAATAATATTTTTCTCTCAGTTTTAACATAGACAAAAATTCACATGTAGAGTCTCGTTCCTTCAAGGTATAAAATTTGAGAATATGGTAGGAGGCATAATATTCCAAATCAAGTATCTTCCTGGGTAACATTATTTTCTGAGATAATCCTAACAATGGGTCCTCATAGCTGCCGCATAATTTCAATTCCTTTTCACTGGACTCTGAAAGCCAAGTATAGTCCAACTGTTTTGACTGAGATGGCAGCATAAATATTTCCAGACATGAATGCATACACAAATCTGCAGATATGTATGCATGTGTGCACATGGACTTTTCTGTAGTCCATGTTTTTCTGACCAACAAAAAATGGTACTTCACAGTTCATCCTTCAAGGCATCAGAAGCGCCAATGCATATTAAATATTTGCTATTCACTGAAAGCCTGCTGGGTAAAATGATATCAGGCTCCCTGCCTCTCTCCTTTACAGATCATTTTACTTTACATGCAGGCTTTCCACACAGCAAAACCAAGACACCGTTAGCACAGGTATCAGTACTAGTTCTTCAAGTCAACAAGTAACAAACGCTACCACAATGTCAGGAAACCATCTCTCAGGTCTGGTGCATGCGAGAGAGTCCGTCCTCAAAGTAGATGTGTCAACCATTCTGCTGACTCTGCAGGGCCCATTGAATTAAATCAAGAAGATGAGAATTCTAAACAACCTTTTCTACCGCAAAGGAAAAGCTCCACAGAGTGACACCCATTCAGCAGGGCCTCCGAGCTGAGAGTGACAGCTGCATGTGAACCGTGAACGAACGGTGTTGCTGCTATGCCACCCAAGCAATGGAAAATGGGCAGGAAGGCCATCGGTGAGTTACTGCACCTTGTAAGAATCCACTGAACGTCAGTATCAACACAGCACGTGTCCTCCATGGCTCTGGGATGCCCCTTTCCGAGCGTTCACAGGCAACAGCTGGTAAAACCATGTCTTTTTGACAATGGCTAAGGATACAGGTTCTGCAACCAGACCATCTGGGTTCAATTTTTAGCTTTACCACTGAAAGCCATGAGTCTTGGTTCACCTTATTAACTTGTCTGTGTTTCATCTTTCCACTTACAAAATAAAGCCTTCACCTTATGTTTCCTATAATAATCAACTGAGTTAATACATTAGGATGTGCCAAGAACAAGGCCTAAGGAATGAGAAGAAATTAATGAAAGATATATTATCAATACATTCAAAGTCACTGTTTACTTTCACCTAAAGACTACCTGTTTATTTTTTGTTTTGTCTTGTTTTATTTTTTTGTCTTCCCTGACACCAGTAGAAGATATGGAAGGAGATTTTTACTTTTATAAGTTTTGCTTCAGGAAATAATTATAATTGTTTATAATAAGACCTGCTTGCCACCTACCTATTTTCCCATGTTCAGTGGCAAAACAAGGCAGTATTTATAAGAAGCAAGCCAGCCACAGAGCTCCTTTACAAAGAGTTAAGTAATGCTTACTTTAATACACAATCTCAAGATTTTCATGAAGTTACTAGACTATTGAGAGAGAAACCCAACTTCCATCTAGAGTGTGCAGTGGCATAGCTCTGAAAATACTGCATGAGTGGAATCTGAAAAAAAAACCAAAAAACCCTAAAAGCAATCTGCAGCCACAATCAAATGATTGTTTTCCTAAGAGAACGGTGCTGGGGACTTTTGGGCAGCTGAAATACAAAGCCACTTCAGTTCCAGGCACGTGTGAGAGGGAAACAAGAGTGCAAATGTGCTGGATAAAATCCTCAGGTTTTCTGAAAGGACAAAATACTGTCCACTCAAAGACTGGACATCTCTTGGTGAGAGGCAGCTACCTACAACTTCTGAGTACATCTGGTGGAGACCGACTGGAAGATTTGTAAGGCACCATTGAAAGAGGCTGGTGTTTGTTTCTTTTGCTGACAACACATATTAACCTATTTTAACAAACTTACTCCTTTATGGAATATGGATAAAAATAGAAAATTATAGAATTAGTTTTTTGCTACTTGAGATACCTGAAACTGACTATCTGAGTAATGAATGGGCTCCCCATTTGAACTTTGCATTCTCACTGGAACCTAGATGAGACTGCCAATAGCAAGTGTTTGTATCTGGTCTGCGCAAGAGTGACACATTTTCTTGATCCTGTATCTCATTCAGTGTCCTACACATCTGACCACTAATCTCCTCAATTTACAACATTAGCTATATATAACATATTCAGCCCATAGTTCATTTTCCATTCTGAGCAATCATCTACCCCACCAAAACTTTTAGGAACCCCATAAAATATTAAGAATAATTCAATATTTTATTTTGAGGCATCTCCTTCTGAGTATATAAAAATTTAAAGCATGACCAAGGACAATAGGCAAAAAGTAAAATGTTATAGTAGCTTTAAGTTATGGTTTTGTATGCACATACAATGATTTAATTCACAAAGCTGATATGACATACATAATACGTGTAATACATATTTATTACTCATCTAGGAATAAACAACAATTAAAACACACAAGTAGAAATGATGCAAGATGAGTATAACCAACATGTAATGGTTAAGTCCAACATGCACACACGGAAAACCCTAGTCATATACAAAAAATTAAGACAATTCAATAGAGTGACAGGAAAAGCTGACTTCAGACACTAACATCACCTGCCTCTGAACCCATTTCCATTTTAAGCACCCTATAAAAGCAGCCAAATTCAAATTGAAGCCATGATTAAGGAGCAGCAGGATGAGAGAAAAAATGAGATTTAACAAGAGACTAAAAAAAAAAATTAGTCACATTTTTATGTATTTGTGTACACACTTTTATACGGACACATACAATCATATATGCACAGATATGCACAAAGATAAAATACCATATATATGTACATATAGAGCTGGGTACATGCACCTGAGTTCATGAAATAAACTAATCAGGTGTTCCTGGTCACAAGCACAAGACAATACAACTATTCAACAATGTGTGAAGCAAATGCCGATCCAGAAAAGCAACAGAAACACCTGGGGGCATAAGTGAAGCACAAGTTAATTAAAAACTTGGCATATAAAATTTCCATGCTCTAAAACTGGAAGGATGCTGGTATCCTCTGCACTGAACTGTGACAGGCAGCCTTCCAAGCAGCAGCCACTGTTCGCCAGCAGCCAAATTCCTTTTATCCTTTCAGTAAGGGCCCCTTTGAGATGGGGGAACTTTTGACTACTAAATCACATTTCCCGTCTTCCCTGGCAGATATGCACAGGCATTTAACTTAATTCTAGCCAATAGGCTCCAAGTCTCCTTGATGTATGAAATTCTGTGTCACGTTCTTAATAAGAAAAGAGTTCCCTCTGTTTCTACATTTTTGCACTGGGAATTGGGCATGGTGGGTGATGTGACCCATACTCAGCCACATTAATACTCTAGCATCTGGTTGAACAGTGCAAAGAAAATGTGGATACCCAGACAATCGCATGGAATAGGGTCTCTTTAAATTGGCCACTGGTTCAGATCTTAACATGTACAAGAAATAATCCTCTACTTTGTTTAGGTTAATTTTACCTGAGCCTTGTGTAGAAGCATGTCTTTATTCTGCAAATACTACCTTTTGTTTCACTGTTCTGTCTCAGCATTTTAAGTGAGTGTATGTCTGAAAAACTTTCGGGAGCTCACAGAATGAAATCAAAATGAAGCTGTAATCTGGACTTAATTGAAAGAAAAAGGCGTTCTATATCTTTTCTCTTTTAAAAAAAATAAGAGGAAAAAACATTGCAGATTACCCAGTGAGAAGACATGGTCAGATAAGTGTTTTTTCATTTCATATTTCATAGGTTAATAATTAAGTGAAGTCATCTGCAAAACTTTCTGAAGATGCAAATAACTTCCATCAAGACATTTTTTAAGTCATAAGAAAAAAATAAGTATTTTTAAGACTGTGTAAACTAAAGGGTAAAGGAAAGTACATGTTTCCTTCCTAGACAGCATAAGAACAGTTAGAGATGGCTGACCCATTGGCCTTTAGTGTTACTCCCTTGAGCAGTAGACGCTGGACTGGAATGCAGACTTTAGAATGCCAGGATCGTTTTCCCAGGACATGGATGATCATTTCTTAGCCAGGCAAATGAACCACACCACAGAAGTAAAACCAGAGAAGTAACTTTATATGATTTTGTGTGGAAGTCAGCATACAATTCATAATTTGCTGGAGAATTGAACTGTGGAGGAAGAGTCAGAAAGAGGACTCATCTTGAAGTCAGAGAGACCCATGAGAATATAACAGCAGATGTTTACACTTCCAAGGAGAAACACTTAACAGAAAGTCAAATATTTACTTAGACAACCCTGAAGGGCAAGTCTCCTTTGAAGGAATAAATGTTAATGGCTCTTACATAGGCTGAAGAAGTAGATGGAAACACTTGTAGCTTCATATGTTTAAAGTACTTGAGACTGTCTTCTCTGGAAGCAGCTTTGTTAATGGGCGATGCCCTTTCCAGTAAGGTCAAGGGTGCTATCCTCCATGGAGTTCCAAATCCCCCAGGCCAAATGAAACCTTTCCCCCTTTGAGCTGGAGATGGGAGTCTTACTTATATTCAAAAGCACAGACTCTATAGCAATGGTTTTCAACCTTCCTAATGCTGGGACACTTTAACATAGTTCCTTGTGTTGTAGTGACCCCAACCACAAAATTATTTTCCTTGCTACTTTGTTAAATGTAATTTTGCTACTGTTATGAGTTGTAATGTAAATATCTGTATTTTCCAATGGTCTTCAGTGACCCCTGTGAAAATCCCTCTCAACCTCCACAGGGGTCATGACCCACAGGTTGAGAACCATTGCTCTAAAGGTAGTGACTGTTTATAGTCCTCCAAATCACATATATGTGGCTCTAGGCATAGTACTTTACTTTATTAAGCTATATCCCTAAAATCGGTAAGATCATTAAATGGATAGCTATAAGGATTGCATGGGTTCATATATAAACATTTCTCAGGCTAGTATCTAGAACACTGTAACAATCACATTAATATAGAATCAGTGTTTGACTCTAGAATTGACTGATAAAGTCATCTATGAATAAAAGGTGTATTGATGGCAATGTTTTCATATTTACAGGTAACTTCAATTTTTAAATAAGCATTTATTTCTAAAATATTTAAAAATATTCCAGTGAAAACATAATTCCAATGACATACTGGAATGACTGCAATGCCAAACAATCATCCCTTGAGTTTATTAAAGATTCTAAAAGGTGGAGTGGAATGACAGTGTCCTCTTTGAAGGCATGGGACTTGAATCTGAAACACTGTTTTTCAGAATGTCCCCTGACTTACCTAACTTAGAAAATTGGTCTGAAGTTTGAAGTCATTTATTTCAGAGACTCTGAACTATCCCTTTATATCAGTCTCACCTTCCAGCCCCCACTACATTCACTCCTATGAACTTGGTGACCTGTATATGCCATGATTATTTTAAGAACAAAACTTCCATGTACATGGAAAGTTGGAGGAGAAAAGTACCTGGAAACCTATTCGTGTATTTTTTTGTGTGTCAGATTCTAATGTAGCCAGCTCTCCATTTCCATAGGCCCCGCATCCCCAGATTCAGTCTTCTGCAGACTGCAGATGCAGTCAAAGACTGGAGAGTTGGCTGAGGAGTGAAGAGTACTTCCAGAGGACCTGGGGTTGATTCCCAGTACTGGCATGTCTATTAGGATGACTACGAACCCCAGCAACAACCAGTATGACAGAATAACCTAAAGAGTGTAGTAGTGGCAGGCCTACCTTTGAGAAAATTAATTCTTATTCTCTTTCAACCACAACTCTAACACCTCTGCTTCAAATAATTCAGGAATTTCTTATTCTCTGATCCCTACTGTTGTAGGCATCATATCAAAGAAGGCTAGGTTATAATGCATTTCCCCAGTGACACTTAAATGTCCCTTTCCTTCATAATATCCCCTTCCTTCATAATGTCCCCTTCATTTAGTGAACATTTTCATGACATTATGACATAACACATCCTCAGAAAAAATCCCATCCATGTGAAATTTCTCAAATGCAATAAATCTCTGTGGCAGTCTATATATTCAAGCTATTGTTTACAGTGTCCCTTGAAGCTGGCCATTCTGCAGAGTGTCACAAGTGAATTGCTGTTATTTTTCACTAGTGTGACTTTTACTAAGGTATGTGGGAGTATCCTTATCAATGAATTACACAGACACACAGACACAGACACACACCATTTCTATAGAGACTGATACAGAATTAAGTTCTAATTGTAATTTGACTAGAAATTCTCCAACTGTGACAGAGGGGGATCGGACAGCATTTGGAAAGGCCATTCCTGTCAAATGAACATAGGTGCTGTCTCAGTGTGAACTCATTGTGAAGTATATTTTTATGTCAGTTCTGTCAACCCTTGACATGCTGCACACCCCACACAGTTCAACAGCTCTGGTCAGTAGCATCTCTTCCCCATCCTCTGACAAGCCAACTCAGCTGCCCACTCTACCAAGTAAAGGAGGCTTGTGGGTAACTTGACAAATGTATACATCTGCCATTTGTAATTTGGAAAATTAGAAATGAAATTTGAGGGTTCATTTACTTTCTCTGAAATACATTCTGTTGTTTTCAATATTTTTCTGCTTTCTTTCTGCTGCTCTTAAACTAATGCTTAAAAATTTATGTACTGTCACCCATATGTTTATTCTATTATTGCAACTATCTCCTATCTTGGAATTCAATGAATGACTTGTTTTATTTTGTTATTCACTTACAATCACAATTATGATTCTAGTGCTGTATCCTACCAACTGATTCTTTTATTATTTTATACATTATTCTTTAGCTAGTATACAAAGAGCTTGACCTTATAAAAGGGGGTTTTATGACCTTGGAGTGCTGTGGGGTGGAATAAGTGGAGGGTTGACAGAACAAAGTCCACAATAGAAGGAAAATATAAAACAGTAGTAACAAAGATGGCCTTGGAATTTAATTCTGAGTATGTTACAGCATATGGCTCCTATTGGGTATGCCAAGGAAGGCATAGAAGTAGGGAGTTCATCTGAGAAATGCAATCCCAGGAAAAGTTACAGGTAAGTGGAAATACAAGATAAAGATGGGAAGAAAGCCAGAACAGGGCATGTAATAGATGAATAATAATGCACACAGAAGTTTGATCTCATTGGGAAATTTGGGAAAATTGAGAAAAGCATGTCTCAAATCTCCCCTAAGTAAAAGCTGAGACACTTAAAAGGACCTTCCTGGCAGGTCCCATCTGTAACTGGTGAAGGGCTGCTCCGGGGCATCATTCCTGACAAGCTTAGCCTGCCAGTGCCTGACTGTAAGCATTCCAGAGGAGACAGCATAGTAACCAGATGCAAACGGCACATCTTGGATATCAGGAGAATTTCTGAGGACAAAGCACATCATCTGCTGCAGGGCACAGATTCCTCCTGCACACATTCCCACAAAGGGGACATAATGTGGCAAGTTTTTAACTGGGGATTCACATTTGAATCATTTAGATTCACATTAAGAAACATTCTGATGACTGGAGGACAGGGTTTTAGACCACGTACTGTTATCAAAGCCCATCTTTGTTGTTGACAGTACACCAGGGAACTTTTCCTAAGAGACTTTGGAAAGGACAACATCCTGATAAAATATTTAAAGAACATCAGCTCTGCAGGTGTGCTATCAGAAGATGCCTTTTCTAATCTCTAATGTCTCTCCTCGTCTCTAGGGCAGAAATAATAGTTTTTTAAAGAGCTAATTTTCATTATCATATACCAAACATGAAGGAAGCAGAACACAGAAGGATGTATGAGGGCAGAGCACTGGCACGTGTTAAGTGCCTAGGGCACACACATGAGGGATTCAGTGGACAACAAGAAGGTATAACACGAAGGCCCTCTGGATGAAAACTTGGGTCAAATCAGTATTTTTCTCACATGTGTTTACGTTTTGCTACGAAAATAGAACACGTCCATTCTCTCAAATAAAAGCCTCCTCAGAGAAAAGCTCTGTGACTTGTTAGCAATGTGTACCATTGTTTGTGAACACCACAGAAGCAGCTTGTAGCTGCACAAATTATTTCAATTCTATTTTCACAGAGGCATGACAAGTGGACAAGCTTAACTTTGAGGACAACAGAGAACACTGGACGCCATTATGCTTTACTATTCTCCTCTTCTCCCGGTTAGGCCTCCTTCTCTCCTTTCCTGCTTTCTAATTTTTCTCCTGATTTTTTTCTTTGTTTCACTATTTTCTCTTTGTTTAATGTTAAGTATAAACTTGTATGAAAATGTAACATGGTATATGCAGTGGAATATATATATATACACATATATAATCAAAAATATTAAGTAAATTTATTGTTAAAGTTTTTGAAAATGTTTTCATAAGAAACGCCTTTGAACCCCTTAAAATGCGAGTAGACAGCAGAGGGGATTCCCCAGATACTGAGTCGGTGTCATGAGAAAGCTAAAGCTGGATTAAACACAGCCACAGAGTGAATATACATGCTGTGGCTTGGTTTCCCTGAGAAGTAGCATACAGGGAAAAGCTAGAATTGTATTTAACAGTGGCTTCTGGCTCTGAGCCTAGACCTGTCAAGTTCTTGATAAATCATGCCATTGTCATATATTAGTGGCTGATTTTGAGAGGGATAGTCAAGATATTCTGTGAGCTAATACAGTTCTATGCATCTATAATTGCTTACCTATAAAACTTTTAATGCCTAGTCCCTCCTTACAAAATTGATTTCTGATAGAAGGGAAACCCCAAATCAGTTTGCTGGACAACAAATACTCAGAAGTTCTAACAGCTGTCAGGTGCTTTCTCAGATGTATTGTAGTAATAACCACAGTCATATGCACATGTGTCACTGAAAGCTACTAGTGTGAGAGACACACTGACTTTAATAATAACTCAATGTGGCATACAGAGAAACATGTTTCTTCACCTTTTGTGTACTTACTGAAATGATCTCAGATTTGGACACAAAGAGCAGCCAACATGCCACTTTCCAGACTCCACATTACCCTACCTATTTAAAAAACAAAAACAAGAAACGAACAAACACAAAACCAGTGCCAACACTTTCGAGCCAGCCTCCATCTGTATTGTAGCACATTGACAGCATGTGCTGGTCCACACCCACTCTTTGACTTGAATGAAGAGAACAACAATTTAACAGACTTACGTATTCTTCACTGGGTGACGATAATAATGAACAAAATGTGAACTCTTCCATCCATATTTGGGAGTGGAAGAAAACTGTGCAGAGACAGTTTAGAAACCACTTTGTGCGCTGCAGGGTCAGCAACTGAGCTCTCCGTCTGCAAAACACTTTGCCTTTAAGAAGGAGATTCTAACCCAGATACAAGTCTGAGAACACAGCACTTGGAGGCTGAGACAGGAGAATTGCTAGTTTGAGACAAGTCTAGGCTACAGACAGTGAGAATCTGTCTCAAAAAATAAAAGGACAAAAATAACTGGAGTCTAGTTTTCTTCCTCTTGAGTCTTTCAGGCTGTGAGAAAAGAGCACCAGAAGTGACAGTATGATGTCACGATGAACCTAAAATTCTAATAAGCTTGTTTCTTTCCCCATTCTCTCTGGTTGCCCTGCTCAGCCACCACGCGAACAAGTGGGGGATGATCTCCTAGAGGACAAGTGGCACATGATCCAGTTACTCTGTCATGACAACCTTCTGACTATGAGTAAACTGGACCAGAAAAACTGCCCAGTGAGCCCCTGACCAAATCTCCAACATGTAGGTATGTGACCTAAACAAGTGCGTAGTGTCTTAAACCACTGGAATTGGGATAATGTGCTAAGCAACACTGACTTGGCAATAGGGAATTAATGTAACAATGGAGGTAAGATTTCAACACAAGCTGGACTCATGACGCAGGGACTCCCAGACCCATTTGTTTTAGGAGAAAAGTGATCATCAATCTCATTCATCTATGAATCCTGTGAGCTACAATAATAACTATCCTAAACAGATAAGCTCACTGGTATAATAGTGAAATGAGTGCCATAGGAATAACTAGCCACTTTCTGATTGGATTTAAAGCCTGCTCTGGCACTGTTAACAGGGCCAAGAACCCATGGCTGGATAGGTAATAGGCCCTATGGAAAAACGTAATATTATTATTCTGCTAAATGGACATCATATTAAAATGACTTCCAATGACTTTATTGCTACACTCATTGATCAGCACATCTTTCAACTATCACCAGAGAAGCTCCTCTTTGCTGTAGATGATGGTTAACACAGACACTCTCAATGGGTCAACATATAGAGAATAAGAAACTGGAGTGTTCATCCCTAAATGGAATATACCTACCTTACTTTTCCCCCAAACACTCAGGGGTTTTCCCAGAAGAGGGGGCTGAAATATTGTAAGAGCCAGAGGAGGTAAATGACGAAAAAAATCAGTCCTTTCCAGAACAAAAAGTCAGTTGTACATATAAACTCACAGTGACTGTGAGAGCAATGCTGTAAGACCAGTATGAACTGAAACCAGACAAAATGCTGGCATGAAAGTGAAGGTGGGAAGTGAATATGAAATTACCACAGCAGAGGGGCTATTGGTAATTGATAGCTACTGGGAAAGGTAGAGTGAGCTTCTTTTAATGGTGTGATCCCTGATAGGTTAACCACACTCCAGGGCAAGCCACCTCTCAAGAGTAGCTAGGTAACACATATTGGACTCGAGGGTTTAAACTTTTTTTAAAAACAGATTTACCTTATACACTAGGATATACTTGTAGATAAAGCTGGAGAGAAATAAAATTTTGTTATCACTACCATTTTGTTTGTGAATTCTAAATTCACTACTGGTCTATGTATTCTCATATGGAAACTGTGGTAGTTAATAACTTTCAAAGCAAGACATAAAGAAAAGGAAGTACTCCTAACAGAATCTAAATGGAAAGAAAACATCACTGGAAGTGCCCAAGAGGCAACAATAAGAAATAACAAGGTAAATTTTAAACCAAAAGGACCAATGAATAGGCTATTTCATAACTGCACAACTGTGAGTTTTAACAAGGAGAATGCTTACATTTTACTCTTCATTTTCATGATGAACAAAGTAACAGAAAACCTTATTAAATTGAGGCAAAATGAATAAATTATGATTGTGGAAAAGCACATGCCAAAAGAGATCACAGGCCCACTCACACTGACAACATTACTAACAAGCTGGCCTGAGTGGGGAGCTCATTTCTTCACAGGAAGTCACCTCACAAGCAGGGAACAGGACCCCTGGAAGTTATGCTTTCATTTTCTAGCACTAAAGCTCTGCAAGTTCTTCAACTTCATGGCTACATGGTGTTTTGGGGGAATAAGGTTATTTACCCAGCATACACTTGCCCTGCTGACCACTTACTTGGACCAAGTACTTGATAAGGGATCACCTGTGCACATGTGGTAAGCGCTACCCAGCATCTCCTACCATGGAGCCTGATGAAATTGCTTGGAAAACTAATAATGTATAAGAGAACCTGTAGAATCAGACACTCTGTCAGTGAGGACCAGGAATGTGTTTAACAAGCTCTCTAAGAGAATCTGGCACAGCCTCGTATGAAAATTGTGTTTTCAAAGCATTTCAGTGTATTTGGTTTTCTCTAAATCCTTAAAGTCTACCCACTCTTGACTCTCCTACTCTGAAATCATCTAGTTGCTAAGGGGCCCACATGTCACAGTTACCCAGTACCTGCCTGCCCTTTCACTAACTCATTAGTTTATTTAATACTTACTAATACCTACTATGTACTAAACACATTACTGAAAACAAACGATTTTTTTTCTTTCATTTTTGTTTTGCATTCATTTCTGTGTGCATACTGGAGAAGCATTGGGTGTAGACAGAGAGTAAGTAAAGCACTGTGGCACACAGCATGCTACCAAATCATGTAACATAGAAATTGAGACATAGAAAAGGAGAGTAAAAAGAGAGCTCATGTGTCCCTAGCAGGGCCTGGGGACAGAGAGCTGCTTTCATTCTTCCAACAACACCACTGTGAGGAGGAAAACAGAAACTTGACCCTACTAATTCTAAGAGATAGCCCATAGCTCCCAATCCTGTTCTTTCTTTCCCTCGAGCTACAGCCTTCATACCTTGGGGAAAACACCCTGTGCCGTAGAGATGTGGCATCAGTTTGAAGGGAACATAAGGAAAATAAAGGCAGGGGAAACAGGAAAGAGAATGAAAGGGAGGAGAAGAGAGGAAAAGAGGGGAGTTAGGAAGGGGACCACAGAGGAAGGGAAGGGATCAGAGGAGATGGGAGGCTAGAGGAAGCTGGGAGGGGGAGACGAAGTGGAAGGGAAGTGAGAGAAGGGGAAGAGAAAGGAGCTTAAAAAAAGAAATGAGACTATAATACAATTGCTGAAAATGGACCTGCCAACCTCTTAGGAGCTCTGAGCTGAGATGGTCTTCCAGAACTCTCCTGAAGAAGGATGAGCCCCTAAATTTACATATTGGAGCCAAAACTCATTTGGTTAATTTCTACAGAGGGTTATTCAATATGAGTTGGTTCACCTGTACATGGCACCTCACAAAACCAATTAACTTAATAAGGTCATGCAAAAAAAAAATGTAGAAAGGAACGCAAAACCCAAATTTCTTTAGTTTTCTTGGAATCTATTCTTCCATTTAAGAGTATTCAGTATTAAAACCTTGCCCCAGATGTCCGTCAAATGCTAATCTACAGCTCAAGTGCTTCGTAGAACTAGCAGTATTGAAACTATAAGTAAGTCTTTGCAGGAGAGTGTTCATTCTGCCAGATATCAATAAAGGACACAGGCACTTATTCAAGGCAGGTGAAACTGCCAAGATTATAATTGCTTGTAACTGGAAGTAGGCAAAGAAATTAATATTGCTGAATACTGTTCAACTCCTTGAGAGCTGGCAAATTTACTCAAGAGAGCATACCATTAGGAAAGAAGGGGGGAAAACTCCACACAATGTGGCCAGCTTTCTCTGAAGCTCACAAGTGGTCACAGTTAGCATGGTAAATATTTAATTCCATCACTTTCAGGTGCCCTTTGCCCTTGGCGTTTTACTTCAACAGCTCCAAGAGCTTAGATAAACATTCAGACTCATATCACCTGCCTGGTATTCTTGCAGGCTTAGCTGGCTGCCTTGGGCCAGAATCACAGGCAAAGGGTAAGTAAGACTAGGAGACAAGACTTATTTAGCAGAGAGGAAGAGGCTAAAACAAGAGCTGAACATGACCTCCAAGGATGAGAAGGACTGCACACACCCTTCCTTGTTATTTGAGAGACTATGGACTGAAACAGAAAGGGTAAGCTTGTATTTAATGACTGTGAGAAGAAGGGAGAACGATTTCTTTCTCTTTGGAAAAGAAATCCATTGACCTGGCAAGTGTTCTTAGCCTGCCAAGAGCCCAAGGTGAGGTGACGCTTTAGTGCTTATGCTAACCGAGTTCCAAGAGTTTGCAGGAGCATCAGAAGTGAAGCCACAGCTATCTCGATCTTCCAGAAGAGCACACTGGAGTCCAGTATACACTGTGAGCCATCCATCTCCAAGCTAGTTAATGCAACTAGAGGCTGCTGTTACTTGGCACATTTTACAATGACATAAATGATACCACTCTCTCCTGTTGCATTCTCTGACTAAAAAAATAAAAAAATAAAATAAAATAAATGCTGTTGCTTTCGGTTTTAAAGAAAAGCCATGCCGTGAGAAGGCTAAGCACCTCCTCGAATGCACCAAAATTCTTCCTCAAAGAGCAAGTGTCACCCACAACTCACTGTACCTTGCTGACTGAAGACACCAGCTAAGTAGAAATCTCAAGATGCAGGTGGAGATCAGGGGCTCATTTTCCTCCTGAGGACACATAATTTAGCATCTTCTCCATTCTTAGAAATTGAATCCCTCATGTATAATTATGTATTTCTGCCAAGTATGTGATATGGATCAATCACAGATTTAGGGCATCAATTAGGGATTATCAATTAGTTTCCCTGGGATATGACTTCCTTGGAGACCACCTCTTTAGCTTCCTAATCAAGTTTTAAGTGTCAACTGAGAAAAGCCAAGATACCAAGATATTGCTAAGAGCAAATAATGACTCCATAGTTGTGGAAATACTTCCTTGTTAGCTCAAGGTCCTTTTAAATCATCAAGCCAGCTAGCATCCAAGAAGTGACTCAAACATTTAATAGAGATTAAACCTAGCCTCACACTGAGAGACAAGATCTATCAAATGCCACTCAATCATACACAGTCAAGTATGCCTCTGCTCTCATTTCTAAAAAGGAAGATGGATCACAGTGAAGTCCAAATGGTGCACTCAACAACTCTATCAAGCTCCCACTGATCACATAAAACTATAAATGAAGGCAATGCTCTCCAGACCAGACAAGGTCTCAGAGGGATCCAGAGAGTCTCAAGAATATTCACTGTAATAGAATAGATAGATCCACTGACTATCTAACATTGCTGATGGAACTTTGAGAAGACCAAGAAAGTCCAATTCCCTTTTCTCAGTTTTTAGGGTTTTTTTGTTTTGTTTTTTGTTTTTAAATAATTGACTTTATAACAAAGAATTTTACTTTTACAAGTAAAATTTACATGTGATGAAATGCATATACATTGGTAAATTTTGATTAAAGCACTCACATAATGCAAGCCCTACGAAAACATGGGTTATTTGAATGACCTGGAGGTCTCCATGCCCTTCCTAGTCAATCACTGCCCTGAACCCCAGGAGGGATCAGGACTTCTTTGAACACCATAGATTAATTTTGCTTGTTTCCAAGTTCATGTTATTATAAGATGTATATGCTTATTTACTCAGTTTCATATTTTAGATGAATACCCAGGGCTGTAAATAGGAGACTTCACTCTTCATGTTGCTACATATGGCTCCTGGAGGAAATGCAGAAAACACAAATTTCAAGCTTTTGTTCTGATAGTTGAAGATGATTAAAATGTTAATTTAGATAATATAATATGGATTGTCCCTTTCAAAAAAGCATTATTTTATAAAGACACTATTCCTAAATAAATGTTTTTTCCCCACCACTGGAGAGATGTACAGTAATAAAAAGAAACAGTCTTCAAAGATAAACTCTCAGAATCCACCTTTGCTTCTCAACAGGACTCCAGATAAATATAAATAATAAGTAAATAGATCTGTTTTAATAATTGGAGACTATTTAAAATACAGTAAGAAAAAGAAAAAGAATGCCAATACGCTAGAGATACACTGAAAACATTTTATTTTCAAGACCTATTGCTGGCCTAAGAAAAGCACATCAACCTGCCCCCTCCGCCCTTAAGCTCAGCAGCAGCAATACAACCTGAAGAAGAGTTCCCTGGGTGCTTTATTTCTGGCAATCTCCCTTAACTGGCTAGCATGCTAATCCCTTTCTTAGAAGAACACTTAGCACTGGAAATGTGTGAGGCAAACACAAAAAAGCAAGCCCCAGTTTCGTATGCAAATCAGCACCATGGAAACCAGGGCGGCACTGCTGTGCTCAGGGCAATTGGTGGGGAACAGATGTGCTATGAATCAAAAGCTGAAGAAAACTGCTGTCAACAGGATTATGGACAGGGCCTGCTACTCACCCTGTGGCTTCCTTTAATTCTGAACTAAGAGATTGCAATTTAGCACTTCAATAGACTAGATCATCATGGGGTTTCTAATTCTCATTTGTGACCCCAACTAACAAATCCCTTGCTTATTTGCAATACAGACATTGAAGGTTGACATTAGTGACTCTTTCCCTTATAGTAAATATAATTTTAGAAGTCTTAAAGGTATATACATTCCTACCTAAATAACAAAATAAATGTGTTTCTGTGTCAGCCTGTAGGAATTCTTTCATCCCCAGTTCCTTTGTATGACCATAATCACCCCTGAATGTAATTATGAAATTCAACACTACATCTGATAACAGAAATCAATGTGATTGCCTGTGGGGGTACACTCTGGCTCTAACAGAAGGTGTGCATAAATTTTTATGGTGATAAAAATGTTCTTCTTTTGGTCTGGATGATGGTGTCACTGAAGAATGTCATAACTAAGACACATACACACACACACACATACACACGCAAATCTTTCATTTCACCATAATCAAATTTACTACTATAGCATGGCAGAAATCATACATTATTAACATAGAGTTCCATAGGCTTCACTATATTAAGAGGTTTCCAATTCCAAAGAATGCCTGATTTACTAAGAGTAGCTAAGAGCAGCTGTGAGGCCAAGCAGATCCAGGAGGACCTGGTCAGTGGGTGATCCATCATCCAGTTAGCCTCCAGCCCATAGAGAGTCCAGTCTCATAGATCCTGCCTACTCTGAAGACCTTCCAGATGTGTTCATTCCATGTGGACACTTCACAGTCATAACCCAATATGCATGTCTAACTCCCTCTGCCACCAATCCTCTTTGTAAAACAGCTGGGGAGCACGTGGACTCTTTGCAAAGCCATGATGTCTGGAGAGAAGAGCCTCCAAACAGTCAAGGCAAGGTGACATCCCACACTGAGTAACACTTGTAGTGAAGTCTTTCTCCCTTATCCCCTCTCTAAAAAACTGGGAAAGAGATTTTGCTGTGCTCAGTCCCAGCATTTCCTTAGTCTATTTGTTAAAATAATTGTTTTGTCATTTGATTCTTATTTTTAAGCTCCAGTATGTCAGGCTTATCCTAGCAGATAATCCAACTCAATTATTTATAGATAAGGAAACTCAGTAGTGATTCTTTTAAATAACTAATCATTAGTTGCACAATACAGACCTGGGTGATACCTATCAACCATTGACCATTTAAAAATATAAATACCTTCCTTCCAAAGAAGTCAATAGTCAATGTACTCACCTTGATGTAGGGCCTATGAACCAACTCTTGATCTTCCCAGGAAGAGAGAACAGTCAAAGACATCCTTAGGTTTTCTTTACATTCTTGGCCTATCTTCTAGGCTGTGACTTTTAATTCTTATGGTGATATTTTATTTGTACTGAAATGTGATTTTATTTGTATATTAATAAATAAAGTTGCCTGGGGGTCAGAGCTAATAGCAAGTCATAGCAGAACCTGGGCAGTGGTGGTGCACGCCTTTAATCCCAGCACTTGGGAGGCAGAGCTAGGCAGATCTCTGTGTGTTCAAGGATACAACCAGCATGGAGACACATGCCTTTAATCTCAATACCAATCATAGAAGACCTGGAGGTCTGTATAGATGGGCAGTGATGAGGAGGTCATGTGGTTGGGTTTACAACCAATGAGAGGGCAGAATAGAAAGTCAATAAAAAGGACAAACACACAGGAAGTAGGTCTCTTGCAGAGGAAGACAGCAGTGGCAGTGAAGGGTAAGGTTTTTAGCTCTTAACCTTTCCTCTGACCTCTTGGGCTTTTAACTTTGCAATTGGCTCTGTGTTTCTTATTTAACAAGATGGTTACATCTATAAATGCTGGTTCAGGAAAATGGTCCATTAAGGAGGCTGCTCATGAGCACTGTCACCAGATGGATCTGTGACCCTGGTGCAGACATATTTCATGCCCTACCTCAGATCCTTCATGTCCAGAAATAAAGGGATAAGAAATTACTGTCTTCTCCTCACAATAGTCAGTGATCCTGTGGAAACTACTTATAAGGACAACTTATTTGTTTCAATAATACTTGGTTCCAAGCCTAAATATGGAATATATGTATATTTAATTCTCTCTGGACTTTAATTTTAAAGGGGACCAATGGAATATGGAGGAATGACAAAAGAGTATTTGGTATAACAAGTGAAAAGCTAATGAGCATATTTGATACCTCTTATCATTGGAAAGGGGAGAATCCATTAGCTCATATCTAGCTAGTATAAAGGGAAGATAATGCTATGCTAATGTTGGCAGGTTTCACTGTTATCATTATTCATAATTAATCAACATATAAGACTTCTGGTAGAGCTCATTTGAAATCCACAGGCCCATGTGGATTAAAATTCTACCTCTTTCACTTTTAATTATATGGTATTTGGCTAACTACATAACCTCCTGCACTTTACTGATTTTTATCTGTAAAATGGGACTATTCACAATACTTCCTTGGTGGTCACTATGAGGAATAAGCTAGCTAATTTTTGCAAAGAGCATAAATCCTCTGGCTGATTCTAAATATTATATACATGTTTATTAAATGATAAATTGAAAGTAAATGTTTTGTTCATAAAAGAATTTGAGGGAGACCGTCCCTCCTCTGAAATAAGTTCCTTTTAATGAATCAGTACTAGATTTTGCTTGTTTGAGACAAGTACACTGTTTCTGGATTAACCATTCCAACATTTAAGTTACCTCTAATAGAAAGATCAAAACAGCCCTGGAAAAGAAACTATCAAGCATCAAGCACACCTATTCTTAAATAACAAAATAACTAATGATTAATAATGGTAAACCACTGGACTAAAAACAAAACAAAAAATTGAAACACTGAAATATCCTCTCCACTATGAAGAGAGGCAGCTAGACTTGGGCAGATGATTCCAGTTGATAACATGGGGAAATCAACCCACTGCTCCATTCATCAGCCATTGGTCCCTCTGCAGAGTCCATCCCCCACCAGGAATAATTTGATGCTGACAGCAAAAACAGAAGGCTATCTCTGATTAATTTTTATGGAACCAATTGATATTGAATCCAGAGATGGGGAGGGATTTAATTGACCCTCAGAACGTTCCTTCCTGCACCCACTATGTGCTCCCAGTCCCACCCTTGGTCTCAGGCATGTTTCCTTTCAAATCAACACTATGTTCAGACACTGGAATGTGGAAGCTTTGGTTAACTTTATTTAGAGATCATGCAGGATGCCAGCTCCACGTCCCACTTTGTCTCATCCCTCAGCAGACCGACAGTTGGAAACACTTAGTTCTGCTCTGCGTCTATTGTGTCTCTGAAGCCATTCGAGTGATTTAAATCACAGATAAGTATTTGCAAATGAGCTGAAGAAATAAAGATTTGTCCGAACACTCCAAACTGCCTTGTTAAGAATGTGCATGGTTCTAGGTTAATTCTTTGGGATTTGGTTAATGCTTTGCAAATTGCAACAGAGTTCTTCCCTGGTTGTAATGTTTCATGGCAAGAATTTGTTTAACATTGTTAAAAGATTTTTTTTTAACTCTCCACCTACAGAATTGCAGAAGAAATGAAATTCTGCCCCAAAAAGGCTCTTTGTGCACTTCCCAAATAACCTCTAACTTGCTAAGAAAACAGCAGTAAACTTAGTATTGTCATATTTCATCAAACATTTACTATGGTTAGCTTTAGACTAACATGGTAGTGTGGTGATATCTGTGTACCCTAATAAACTTGCCTGAGGATCAGCGGACAGAGTCAGCCACTAGATAAGACCTAGATGTCAGGCAGGTCTTAATCCTATCACTCTGGAGGCAGGGCTCCGTCTGGATCTCTGTGAGTTCAAGGCCACACTGGGCTACATGAGATTGATCCAGTATAGGAGAGAAATAGAGCCAGGGAATGGTGGCACACACCTTTAATCCCAGCACTTGAGACCTCATGCCTTTGCTTGGGAAGCACACACACCTTTGGTCCCAGAAATTAATATGGCAGGGCAGAGAAAGGTATATAAGGCATGAGGAAACAGAAACTCACTCTCTTTAGGCTGAGGATTTTGTAGAGGTAAGAACTAGTGGCTGGCTGTTCTGCTTCTCTGATCTTTCAGCTTGCACCCTGATATCTGACTCTGAGGTTTTTATTAAAAGACCAGCTAAGATTTGAACAACATTGTAGAAACACCAAGATAGTCCAAAAAAGCTGATATTAACCCCACTTTACAGATGGTAAGACTAAGGATTACATACATCAAGGAGGTTGGCCAGAGTGAAGAACCGGGCTGCAATGAATCTGAAACCTGAGTGAATTTAGCAAAAGCACCAATTTTCTAAAACAGGGTATGTGCAGGAGGCTTCACAGCCTGACATACCCAGTGTCCTGCATGTGGCATTTCTATGATCATTCTTCACCTTGGCTTCCTTGGTGGAAATGGAACTTTCAGTCATTATTAATCCATTGCAGAAAGAGAGGAAAGGGTTGAAGGTTTTTGGAAACACTGAGACCTTCCATCCTTAGCTCTCTCTCTCTCTCTCTCTCACTCCCCATTCTCTAACAGACCACTACGCCCTGTATCCAAACTCAGTAAAGTCATAACGAATAGAGCAATATATTCTGTAATAGGAATGGTTCACGGACTTAGCATCCTCAACTGTGAACAAGAAAGGCATTAAACCATCACATTAAATTCTCATCAGTTAGATGCAAAAGAACAGGCCTAAGAAGAGGTGTGGTGTCACAAGCCTACTGCCTCAGCTATGTAGGGGGTTTGGGCCAAATCACTGGAGCCTTCAGAGTTGAAGATCCATGTCTAAAACTACCACAACAAAACGGGCCTTCAGATCCTCACTGACTCATTTGGAACTGACTCTATGGAGCTCTGTTCCCACTCTCCACTGTTGTTCATAATCAAGAGAGTGATGATGTTCATTGGCTTAATTTATGTTAACAGACTAAAAACAGACCCTCTAATCTCCATTGTTTGCCTTGTATGCCTGTCTATGAAAACAAAAGTTAGATGCTGCACAGGCACGGAAATGAGCCTTTTGTAGTTGCATGTGGAATTCTAACAGTTACTAAAGGCTGAGTCGACACTGCAGCTGATACAGGGCCAGGGCCCCAGACTTGGGGAAGACATATAGAAACACCAACTTGTAGATTTTTGGCCTCTGAGAACAAGTCAAACCATAAACCACAACTCACTTCACTTTTCCCTCACACCACTAGAGGGTGATACTTGTAGACCACAAGGCTGATAAAACAGGATTTTGGCTTCTCATTCATTCCTTCATTCTTCATTCACCATAGGTAGCTGGCACCTCCAGAAGCTTCACTTGGTATGAGCTCTCAACATGAACTGAAGAATGAAAATTCTCATGGTTTTGACCTGGAAAGCACCTGGAGTCAAGCCCTGATGCGACTGCTTTCAGGTGTCTTTAGCCACTTTGAGCCAACTTCTCTGCAGCGAAACAGGGCTGCTAATGCTGGCTGAATATGGAGGGGATCAATCAGTATAGCACCTTTAGAGATCCAGTGCATAGCCTGCGTAGGGCACATAACAGAAATAGCAGCTTCCTGCAGGAAATCGGCAGTGGTTGATGTCTTCAGAAGGATGAGGGAAGCACTGAAGCATCACAGGAGAGTGTGGATTCTGGATTCAGAATCTAATAAGGGACTACTTCCTGTTTCCTCATTTGTAACTTATCTCATTGATAGAGTGAAACAAGCCAAGTACTCAGTTCATGAGACCGTTTTGAGGATTATATGAACACTAGCAACTATGTATATACCCTACTACAAGCACTCTGTAATGATTGGCTACTTATTATTACAATCATCATCATCATTTACACAAGAACAAGTAGACGCATACACACACACACACACACACACACTAAATAATTTGGTAGGCTCTGAGATGTCCTGCCCATAAAGGAGGATCCACATAAGGAGCTTGAGACCTGCCATCTCACTTATAAGAAAGCTATCATGCACAAGGAGATTTTTGATTCATTGTGTTTGGCCCTAGGGATAAACCAGCCTCAAAGGATCAAGATAACAGGAAACTCTCTCTTTGCTTAATTGAAAGAGAGAAAGAAAGAAAGAAAGAAAGAAAGAAAGGAAGGAAGGAAGGAAGGAAGGAAAACCAACCACTATGATAGAGAAGACAGAACGCTTCTAGAAAGTGGGAATTTGGGGTGACTAGAGAAATCAAGGCAGCACCTACAAGTTTCTTTTAGAAAGGTGGCCCCAAACCACCACAAACACTGACTCAAGGGAGCACAGCTCATCTTTGAGATTCTCTGGAGACTGAAATAATTAATCTCAATAAACAGGTAGGTGCTTCAGAACTACAACTATGTGATGAGGACCTTGTCCAAGTGCCTCTGAGTCCATCAGGTTGGGTACCCTGTTTCTTTTAGGCCAGGACTTTATGCTGTCACTTGTCCACACAGCTCACTCTTTACAAACAGAGAGCTGGTACAGAAGCTCGCTCACCTCTCAATCTGGTGATCTTTCAAGGAAACAGCAAGGAACACTATTTGTTTGAGATGAGAACCTGGCCTTTGGTGACCGGTCCATTTTCATTCATGGCTTACTGGCATTCACTGGTCTCCTGCTGGAAATTAATTAAGGTTTGTGTTCAGCAGGAGCTGGTATTTGCTTTGAATCCCAGACTCTAACACCTGAAACTCTAAAATGACAAAAAACACATCTCCAATTTGGGGCTCGATGAGGCAAATTGGAAGAGCCCCCTGTAGCTCCTAGCTATTCTATTCTGAACAATGCACTATAAATGTTCCCAGCCACAATATACCAGGTGGATTGCAGCCTCTTGGAAGTTCCTGCTGATTTTACCAAGGGGGAAAAATGCATACCTAGATGGGACAGAAAGGACCAATTTGAACAGGCAAAAACTAATATTTTCAGTATTTGAATATTTTACCATCATCTTTGTCATGATACTTCTCTAGTCCTTTTCTGAAAGAAATAATTCATCGTGTATAGGAAAAATTCTAGCAAGTACCTTAAGTAGACTGAATTATACCAGCTAATAAGCTTCTGCTTAACAGAGGGCATATCACCCATAGATTTCTCATATTTCCCATACATAAGCCTTTGAAAATCTCTATGTATCTCTGTGGCATTCTTGTAGCTTCCATCTGCTCAGAAGAGTAAGTATAGACACTTTGGAGAATGTCAAGAGTTTGAAGTAACCCTTGTCAGGAAGGCAAATGGGGAAATAAAATCACGACCTTTACTTTGAAACCCCAGGTCTCTATAAAGGATAACATAACAAAGAGGGAACAGGAAGCTTTCTTTTGTCCCAGATTTTTTTTCTTATATTTTCAAGAGCTGCTCCTGAGAGCAGACCATCTATTTCAGGGACACGCACAGGACATCTCAGATGGATTCAATTCCACCTTTACCAGGACAGGCTACTCCTCACAGCTACCATCCTCCCACTAGATGGCCACATGTGGTGGTGAGCTTTGTAATCCCTACCTCACAGCAGATCAGTAAGTGCAGTCAATACAGGTTGTTGTAATTTTATTTCTCTACATTATCTTGGACCTCTTTACACCAAGACTGTCTCCCAGCAGCCCTAAAGCTCTACCCCAAGGCCCAATGCCCAAAACTACATCAATTATGGCACAATATTTGATAAGTAATATTATTTGTTAGAAGATAAGAAGGGCCCAAGCTTTTACTTGAACCTTGCACATGATCAAATAAAAGGCATGCTAATAAAATAAAAGTAAAAAGTAAAAAATGGACTAGAGTATGAGTCTTATAATTTCTCCAAGCGGCAGTGGTCAGAACCCTCTTTATTCAGAGAAAAAAAACTAGACATGGACATTCCAACATGGGGTGAGAAGGCATTGGTGCTTTTGTGTTACATTTCTAACTGAAAGCCAAAGATTTAAGTAGCCAAAACACAACACTGACATTAGATAAAGTATAGTTAAAAGGCTAATTTTGATGCAATCAAGCCTACTTCAAAATGAATTGTAGTTGACTTCAACTGGCCCCATCTTTGGCCCTAATTATTGAGTGTCAGAATGTTGAATAACTGTCATGTGATCAGCAGATGCTATCATAAAAATGGAATAGTTTCCCAAATTAGAGAACTGGCGTGTGTTTCTTTATAAAAGAAATTAGTTTAACAATCTCCATTATTTTTCTTGACAAGCCACTAATTGTTCATTTTGCATTAAGTCTAGCTAAAATACTAAACTAAAGGTTTCAGAGAACCTAAATGAAGGGTTCAACCACTCTACTAGTAGCAATGGAAGCAAGAAAAAAAAAGAAGCTATAAATAATGCAATCACATTTGAAGGCTGAGCAGGTGCTTACATGAATACTGAGTTGCTATCAGGCATCAAGTACTGTGCAAAGTGCATCACCTTTACTGACATTTTTAATCTTGCTAATACCTGTAGGAGGCAGTTGCTATTATTATCTCTATTTTGGTATGAAGCCATCAAGGCAAAAGGAGAAGTGATGTGCCAAGCTCAGGCAGTCAGGAAATGATAAAGCCATTGTTGGAATCTAGGTAGTCTCACACCAAGGCCACAGTCTTACCAAATCCTAACTCCTGGAAATGATGCAAATTCTGCTAACATTCTGGCTGTGCAACCTAAGTATCAACTCCATTTATTTCCTTAGGATATATCCTTCAATGCAGATTTACTGAGTCAAAGTGAAGCACATTTTCAATTTATACTTGGTGCCTAGATGGTAAGCAGACCTGGTCTATCAGGAAAGGCAGGTGAGAGGACCCCAGATGGTGGACTCGGCATGAGCAGAAGGGCACTGGGGATATGCTTCAGCAGCAGCAGCAGGAGTTTCATTTGTCTACTGAGTGGAAAACATAATGATGCAAGAGAGAGAGGTCTCTCATCCTATGAGTCTGGCTTATTTTTAATCTCATAGATTTTATGTTTTCCTTGAATCCAGGAAAAGCATACACTTGCACAAATGAATATGGCATTGTTATTTTGAAACAAAAGGAAGCATTATGGACTCATCAGTGCTTCCTATTTCTTAATAAATTATAGAAAAACCCTTTTTACAAACTCTTTACAGTAGAGAAAAATGATCTGACTAATGAATTTGGGGCATCAAACTCAGTTCTTTGAAAAGGGCCTCCTTTCTTTTAGCTGTAAGAAAGTTTTACAGACAATATCGCTGTGTTTTGCAGGGAAAATGATACTGAAGAATCCAACAGTAGCAGGATATAGGTTTTCTGAACTTACATTCCTGAAGAAAAGTTGTTATTTCCAGAAAGGGAATAGGGTTCCTTCAGCTCCCATGACTGGGTCTTGGAATTCCAAGAGTCTAACTAGTAAGAATAGGCAGAGAAGACTCCTCTAAGTATATGGTCTAATAGAGATTTTTGCACCCAATTCTGGCCCAGGTAGAAGATATACACACACACACACACACACACAGACACACACACACACACACACACAGACACACAGACACACACACACACACACACACACACTCACACACACACACACACACA
>CABHPQ010137570.1:4280-27059 GCA_902168405.1 Peromyscus aztecus | reverse complement strand
CATAGATAAACTATAGCAAAAGTATATATTGGCCTAGTGTGTACATACAGGTGTGAATGAAAAGAAATGTGACTTGTGACAGACAACTAGTTCTGCTTCAGTTCACAGAAATAATACAATGTTGAGTGGAGAGGTCATTCATTGGTTTCAGTTGTGTTAATTATTAGGTAATTCACTCAATCTTTTCAAGAAGGTTAAGCAACAGATTTCATTTTCTCTACATAAAAGATTCCTCTAAGGCTCCCTTAGGAGAGATGAAAACAAAAAAAGATTTTTTTTTTCAACTTAGCATTGAATTTTCTGAATTTGTATTTGAGAGACTCGCCCCCTAAGCTCCCCTTGGATTGCTATATGCCTCAAATGCATATTTCCCTCCTTAGACCACAGCACTGGGGATCAGAAATTCCATTTTATTTTGGCGTTAATATTCTAAGTATTTGGCAGGGAGAGAGAGCGAGTATCTTGCAACACAAATGCCTTTCAGAATGTCTCATAACTCCATTTTGAACTTTTTTTTGTAAGCAAGAAAGGAGAAAATAATTTTTTTCTTCCATTAAATATTCAACGGGCAAATACTAATCTGAAAGAAAATTGAAATTCAGTCTGTGGCAATGCAATAAATGACAATTTAGATTATATTAGAAATATTGTAATTCTCTTCAGGTCAGTTAACTGAATTAAAAATGGAAATCTAAAATAAAACTGAAGTATTACACTGAGTGTTATGTCATGCACCTCTGTCCCTAGGCAATGTAGGGCAGGAATGGGAGGTTTGCAGGCCTTAGAGGAAACAGGCTACAGTGAGACTCTGGGCTCTGACATGCTGACCTTGGTGTCTATATTTCACAACAGTGTTTGCAATTTTACTTTTCATATCTGGACCTTTAGTGGGGTAAGGACTATGAGGAAATATTTGAAAGATATTTGCTCTGAATATGGCAAGCTTCCTACCTCAGAGTGGTAAACTTCCTTCATTTAACAGGAAACCTGGGCAAGCTGTTAACTGATGGGGCAGAAGGACCTTGTGTTGGGGAATATTATTTTAAGGTGTGTTACTTTTGTTTATGTTGCATTTATTTAACTCTGTGAAGATGTATTACTGTGTCTGTCTAAAACACCTGATGGTCTAATAAAGACCTGAACAGCCAATAGCAAGGCAGGAGAAAGGATGGGTGGGACTGGCAGGAAGAAAGAATTAATAGAAGGAGAAATCTGGGAGAGGAGAGATCTAGGAGCTAGAGAATGAGGAGGACACCAGGGGCCAGTCACCCAGCTACAAAAACAGCAATGGAGTAAGAAAGAAAGGTATATAAAAATAGAGAAAGGTAAAAGCCCAGAGGCAACAGACAGATGGGTTAAAGTTAAGAAAAGCTGGCAAAAAAAAAAAAAAAAACCAAGCCAAGCTAAGTCTGAGCATTCATAATTAGGAATAAGCCTCCATGTGTGATTTATTTGGGATCTGGGAGGTGGGGTCCCAAAGAGACAAAGAGTAAGAAAACAACCAATGCCACCTTTGCTCAGGGGTCTTTCATGGAATCCACTCCTCTGTTCCACTGGGGGCTGCGATGCTTTTTCCAAAAAGGTTGAGTTGATTCCTTTCTCTTGTTACCTTATCTAGTAGGGCAACTTTTAGAGCTCTTTAAGAATCCAAACAGACAAATTTGTTCTGTTTATTTTCTTATTTGTGTTTTAATAGTAAATATTATTGTTGGAGTGGAATGATTCACAGTACCAAAACTAATTGTTTTGCTTCAGGTTCATCTTCTGCTTCTCTGGTAGGGATGGATAAATGATTGAGTTCTCATATCTGCAGTGACCCCTTCTTTCTATCACCTTGGGTCTGGGGTTTGAACTTTCCTATCACCTTGGGGCAGTGATTTAATTTGAAACGAAACATACCCAAATAGACTCACATAGTTCCCTTGTTGAGGTATGGGCATACTCAGAGGTCATTGAAAGGAGATGACATCTTCCTGTATTTTTTGTTGCTATAAATAAATTAACACAAGCTGATTAAGTGCTTATTTAGTTCACAGTACTGATGTTTAGAAAGTTCAAAATTGATCAGTTGCATCTGGTATATTTTTTTCTTGCTGGGATAGGGGAGTGGGAACTCTGAAGATTCTGAAGCCAGCTCAAGTTAACTAAAGTTCTTGAGTCAGGTCTCTCTCCTCTTACAAATTACAGCATCTCATTTGTTTAGAGACTCTATCCTTATGTCCCCATTTGAATTCCCTGATCTCCCATATACTCCACCTATCAGTATCATAATCAAACTATGGTACTAATAACTTAATATCTCACCATAGGGACTAAATTTCAACTTAAAATTTAACCATGGTGGGTAGTCAATCAAGAAGAGTGCTTTCTTATAGGACCATCCATTATTTTTCACCATCCTCTTCTAAAGGACTACCTCTTGTCCCTGAAACTTCATTGGTTATTATTATGAGTATGCTATGTCAGAAACACAGAGTGGTAGGTCTGTGTCTTACCACAATGTCAGAATTCATTGAGAAAGAATAAGTTCACAAGATATGTTGGTTTCAAAGGGAGCAATTTTCCAGATACCCCCACTTTCTTTGATGATCTGGAGAAGGCAATCAAAGGTTCTTTTGTTATAATCTTAATTATCAATATTTACTATCAGACCACACATTACATATCAGAGTAAGCACATATATTTAAATATAATGTGTGTGGTACAGAGTAACTACTAAGGGTTTAAAAGGTGAGGAATGTCAAAGAGGTCTGAGAAGTCAAATCTGGGACCATTACAGATTCACAGATCTGCTGTTGTGAAATAGGCCTCTGAGTTACAGACTTGGAAGTGAAACGGTAGAGCCAGGTCAAGCTGCAGAAGAAAAATGATAGGGCTGGATGAAGATGAAGTTTCAGAAGGCAGCTAGACAAGCAGCAGATCCAGATAGGTAAACAGAGGATGGGAGATGTGGTCAGCAGAATAAACGGTAGCCTCAGGGATAGTCAGAAGAAGTCTGTTCTTGATGGACTTACTAGGTGGTTCTTGATGGACATACTAGGCAGTTCAGTGGGGGCCACAACCATTGTAGTGCTAGGGGTCCATCTGATGTGTCTAATAAGTTACTGGACATGGGTTCCCTGATATAATTTTAAAATTTCCATGCACCTTTGTAATTTCAGTTCACTGTTGTAAACATAAGTTTCCTGTCCTGACTGCCTGGTTACAAATAACCTACTCAGGGATTAAATATGAATATAAATGCTTGGTTGATAGCTCAGGCTTGTTACTAGCTAACTCTTATACTTAAATTAAGCCATATTTCTATTTATACTTTGCCACATGGCTCATGGCTTGTTATCTCATTTTCTACATGTCCTGATTGCTCGGCAGCTGGCTGGTGTCTCCCTGACTCCACCCTCCTTCTTCCCATCATTCTCAGTTTGGCTTTCCCACCTAACTTCCTGCACAGCTACCAGCCTGTCAACTTTTTATTAACCAGTGAGAGAAATACATATTCATTGTATAGAAAAGGATTGTTCCACAGCACACTGTAATAAATTTATAGGGTGGCACTCTTTCTACTACCAAGAACAAGTTATTGATTGGTCTGTGCTATGTGGGTTGTGCCTGATACATGGTGTTATTTGTGTTCCACCCAGGTGCACAGTCATTCTCCATCCTCAAAATGGAATAAAAATCTGCTAGCAAAATGAAGTCTCTCAGGGAAAGGCATGGCCTAAAAAAACACTATTCTACACAGCATAGAGTAACTTATGAAAGGTCTTAAATTAGGGGTTCAAGATGTACAACAATGGGATAGGATACAACCTGGTCTCAACAGTGATCAAAGAATGACAACTTCACAATCTTTTTGGGGTGCTATTTCCATCCCTCTTATCATAAAGGATTCACATTCTCTCTCAATGTCTTCCTCATGACCTCCTAGTGTGATGGGAGGGGTTGATAAATTATGGCCTGTGGACCTAAAGATGCGTTTAAATATAACCAAAGCTATTTTTTTTTGGTTCAATGTCTAAGCAACTTTTGTTCTACAACAAAGGTAGAGCTGGGGGTTTACAGTAGAGACCATAGATCCCACTGAAACCCCTCAACATTTACTCTCTGTTTTTTTTTTAAATAAAATATTTGCTGATTCTGAATGAATCTAAATAAAAAAACACCCTGAAATATAATGACAGTGACAGTTATGGCTACTGAAGTTATAGGTCACATTTAGAAGCCTTGCTGTGTATGCCCAGATAAATGCTATCAGTGGAAGACAAACAATAGAAGGAATGGGTACAGTACCCTGTGACTCATGCGTCTTGCAATTGCTTACTTGTAGTTATCTGTTTCTTTACGGTGTCTTGGGATGATGTATATCAGCATTTCTCAAAGTTTGGTCTCTGAACTGTCAGCATCAGAACTTACTCAGTACTTTTTACAAAATGTAATTTCTGAGGCTTCTTCCTGGGCCCATTGAATCAGAAATTCTGGGGGAGCAAACAATGCATTGAGAAAGACATTACTTGTAAAAGAATTCTGCAGGCTTTATGGAATTGCACATTTTGTCACATACTGAATCAGCATTGATGATATAGAAGGAAGAGGAAGGAAGCTAATCAGCATAGAATTCCTTTCCCCCTCTGAAACTGAAGAATCTAATGAAGAGGGGTTTCTATCAAGAAGTATTAGAGAACAGGCAGAGTTAGATTCCTGGGTTCTAGCACTGCTTCAAGACAGGAAATAAGAGAGGAGATATTAATCTTTCTCAATGTACCTGCAGCAAAGATGCTGGTATGTGGTGTTTTCAGTGGTCTTCCACAATTTCTGCTTAATAGTGACAGACCTGCCAATGGCCTCTGACCAGTGGGTTGAACTGTAAATGTTATGGTGGTAATTCCCATTTTATGAAGAACTGAAAAGATGCCAGTAAAGCCTTGACATCATGTGATCTGAAGTGAACTGAACCTAGAAGTGGCAGAAGCAAGATATGACCTCAGACCTGTCTGTCACTGTGGTTATGCCTTTTCTCTTATAACACTTGCTTTCCCAGGATGAGGTCAATGGAGGGTTGCAAGACCTTACGAAGGTCACCCATTAAAGCTGCTGCTGCTGAGTTGCCTTGAATCAGTCTGGCTGGGTTTGGACATTCTGGGTCTCTCACTGAATACACAGTGATTAGAAAGCCCAGTGTTTGGAAATAAACATGGTGGGGAGTACGCTGCTTGTGGCTCTGTAGGAACACAATGTGTTCATCTTCACGGCATGCAGGGAGTACCCTGCTAGGTTTCCTGTCCTGTGGAGACCAATGAGCATGGAAACCTGGGGAAAATTACTTCTTTACATCATGGACTTAATGCATTCATTTGGACCACATATTTACAGGGAGTATAACCAGATCCACCAGAGCATTGATCAGAGGCACAGCAGGAGTGGGAACAGGGAAGTTTGGCAAAGCATTTTTAAAAAATTCAGTATTCCTGTTGTTTTCCTAAAGCAAATTACTGAAATTATTCCTCAATAAAATCTTCTTTGGGGATATGCAAATAGTCAACAATGAAAAAAACATGGAGCAAGAAAAAATTTAGAATAAAATTGAGAGAAGCACTGATGTGGATTGTGAACTCCCAGGGGGTTCTCCAGTGTCCTGCCTGACGATGCTGCATACTTCAGTGTCTAGCATATTATCTTGGACATAGAAGATGCTCAGAATATGTACACAGGATGAAAGGAAGATAAAACTGTCAAGAGGTGTTAATTATAGTGATGCTTGGAAGCAATTTTGCAGTATAGGAGGTCTATTTACAAGATTATTTTAGCAGATGTCAAGGTCCTGTACTATTATGATGGACATTAACAAATGGGTATGCTACAGATGTTGACAGGGTCTTACTTTCTTGCTAGTAACCTATAACCTTGTAGACAAATCTCTCTCCTTCTTTTACCACTTCACAGCACTCAAGTCATGGTAACCATAGAAATGCAGGTTGCTTTTGCTATTTGATAGGTATGTTCTCTTTAGTAGGTGTTGTCTTCTGCCCATGTCCTCTAGCCCCATCGTGCAGCAAGGGGAGATCAGGTCTGGGAACTAGAATGATACTGGACCTGACTCAGCCAAGACATAGCCACCTACATACCCGGGTGGAATTGTGAGATAGATCTTTCTACATTAGGCCTGTATGCTGTGGGGTTGATGTGAGTGAGAACTGGAAGAATGACAAAGAGGAGACAACACTGCAGTCTTAACCCCTGCTGGACATGAACCATTTTTGTAGTTGTTCAGGTGAGTTTGACATATTTTGTGTGGCACTATTAGAATAATTTCAGTCACCCAAGTCTGTAGAAAATAACAGCACATAACAGTCATAAGTAAAAGAGAATCCCAATAAGGTATTGACCTTTGTTACTTCCTTCTCTAGTGCTAATTAACTCTCCACTTAAAGCAGAGCTTCTCCATAGTGAGGAAATTTATTCCGTAAAGAGTGGCCTCATCCATTTCCATAGTGGGAGGAAGAGATGAGGGCAGAACAGGTTTATCTCTCAAAGTCACATGTGGGAGCTGTGGTGACACAGTACTTTGAACATAGGTGAGAACAGTTGGCAAGAATTAGTCACACCACCATTGCATACTGGGCATTCAGGTCAGGGCAAAGAGGCTGGAACTTGTGATGAGCCCCAGGGCAGACACTTTTGTGTGTTCATTAATAGTTAGCAGATACTTTTGCTTAGTCACAAAGTTTCAGGGCCAGAAACAATGTACCTGGGACAGAGTTGGCCTTTCCTGGGTCCTAGACATTGTAGTATAGTTGATATAATATCGGTCAGCCATCTTGTTTCCTTGTAATTGATTTAGCTACAGGCATGAAATGTGTATGTTTCTGCCCTTTTGGAAATGGCCATTGCCACCTGGAGTGAGAGTATATGTGATCACCTACATGAAATCCAGTGTCTGTTAACATTTTCCCTTAGAGAGAGTGGGAGTCTCCCAAGATTGCCAAGTTCTTCATAAGATCCCCACGAGATCTTTGTAAGACCCTGCCCACACTGAGATAAATGAGAAATGAGTAACAGACTGGGATTTTGGATCCCTCAATGATGTACCTGCCTGGATGTTGCCGACGGGGATGTTTTAGTGGTACAGCTTTTCATGAATTACCCTTGCTGCTGGTGTGACTTAATGGTAGTATAGATGCCTCTAAGTTTCTCAGGAGACCTCCCAATGGTGTAGTTGCCTGTTATCACTCACACTACCAATGAAACTCGGTTCATCAATGTAGCTGGACGTTTTCCTGTGTCCTGCCTGGCCCATGGTCAGGACAAATCTCTCTCACCTGGTGGTCCCGCAGTCACTGGGACCCAAATAAACACACACAGGCTTATATTATTTTTAAACTATGGCCATGGCAGGCTTCTTGCTATCTAGCTCTTATATCTTGAATTAACCCATTCTTATAAATCTATACTTTGCCACATGGCTTATGGCTTACTGGTACCTTTACATCTTACTTCTTCTGGCAGCGGCTAGCAGTGTCTCCCTCTGCTCTGTTTTTTCCTCTCTCTCCAGTTAGAATGTCCTGCCTAACCTTATTCTGCCTCACCATTGGCCAAACAGCTTTATTTATCAACCAATCAGAGCAACACATTTTCACAGCATACAGAATGACATCACCCATTACACCAAAGTGACTTAGTGGAATCCTTTCTTTGTTCTATCAGTGCCCTTTCTATCTGGAGTCAAAGGTCTCCCCAGGAAAAGTCAGGCAATACCAAATTCAAAATTTACACCTTTTTTTTGCTTACTTTGCATTTTGTAATGTATGTGCTTGATTTTCTGTGTGTAGTCCACCAAACTTTGCTTAATATCCCTACACCTACAATTTTATTTTTTCCCTTACTTTGAACTGGTATTCTAACTCAACTCCATGTGTGGCTTAGAGGAAAACTTACATCAATGTGCCCTGAGATCTTCAGCTAATATTGTATCCACAATTTTACTATTTACTGATGGCATAAGTAGTATACTTGGACTTTGATTAAAGATTTGAGAATTATCTATATCTTGTAATTTTCTTTTATTGTTTTATGAGTCTAAGCTTTGTTTCTTGAGCTAAAGAATCAGCTCCTCTATGTAAAGACAGCTTATTTCTACTATAACAATTCCTAAACCCTATCTTCATGCAATCCTGATTTAAGAGCCACTAGATTCCAAATACATGAGACTTTTAAGATTTATTTTTATTGTGAGGGAGAGAAGGGAAGGGGAGGGATGGACAAGCGAAGAGAGGAAGAGAGACAGAAAGTAGACTGAAGGTGTCCAATAGGCCAGAAATGTTAGATCCCCTGAATCTGTAGCTACAGGTGGTTGTGAGCTACTGAAGTGGATGCTGGGTACAGAGGTCAGGTCAACTACAAGAACATTCTATGTTCTTAACTACTGAGCTGTCTCTATGACTCTAGGTTCTTCTTTGGAGAGGCTGGGTGATATCTTGCATATACAAGCTACGTTTCTTTATCCATTGATTCATATATTGACATTTGGTTGTTTTATTACCTTCACTATTAGAAATAACGCAATAACAAAAGTCAGAGTGCAGATATTCTTTTTAATTTAACCTCATATGTTGTGGATATCTATCCAGAATGGAAATGGTAGATGAGATGATGATTAAAAATAACAAACTTGCAGGTAGGAGGCAAAGATTCAGGAGGTTCACTATAGGATATGATGTTTGTTGTTCAGTAACGTATGCTGTGCACTTGAAAAGTGATGAGTACATTTTAAATGCTCTCCTTCCAGTGAATAAGTATGAGAATATATGTTTCATATTGATTTAATCATTCTGCAACATTAACATATGTTAAAGTTAACTTTCACACTATTAATTTTCTTCTTTTTCTTTTGTTAATTAAAATAAAATTATAAAAAAAATTCTGAGATGGTGGAAAGTGCCTAACATACAAAATACTTATTGAATTGGTCTGAATATAAAAACCTTATTGGCCCAGATTTTCACTCAATGCAAAATATGCTGGTTTTGTAGGGTAATAGGTAGCATGGTACTCAGCTGGGGCTGCTGTGATGGACAGGAGTTATAGAAACCTAGGGCAATGCTGTTTGCAGTGTTGAAAAAGATTGGCATGTAAATATATGACACATAAAATTTTTTAAAGGGCATGGTTTCCTAAGCACTGTGCTCTTCCAAGGAAGTAGATTAAAATAATGAGCAGCTGGTAAAGCATCAGTCAGGACTTTAAGGCATTCTTTCTTCAGAATAGAGAAAAAGTGTCCTGATTTTATGAGCGAGCTTGTGTTGAAGGATGCCCTTCTGTGAAGAGAAAGTGCAGTTGCTCTGAAACTCAGAGACACTCCTTTTCCATGAAATAGAAGATTCTAGAATTAATGGTTCATCAGTTTTTTTAAAGATTACATCTCCTTTAGTGATGAACTAAGGTGTGACACAAAGTAGAAAAGATTAGGTGTCATGGAGGAGTCACAAAATGGTTAGCAAGTGTCACAGGATATGAGGTAGAGACAAGATTATCTTATGCTTGCTTAAGGATACCTGGAGTGATATATAGAATTTGTGTAAGTGAGTTTAATACAGCTCTTTGTGTAAGCATAAAATTCCACTCTTGGCTAATAAAAATGTAACGGGACATATTTGCTTATTGGCAGGATCATTTCTTTAGTGATACACACAGTAATGATGCATCTAACATGAACATTTCTGTAGGTTCAGTGGAACTAGTTGCAAGAGGGTTTTTATTATTTGAAAAATGACTTACATAAAATTACTCTCATACGTATCCTAAGACTCATACACAGAAGCCAGGAGTTGGGATAGATTCTCAAGCAAGCCCTGGTCTCCTTATTCTTTGGCTAAAATGCTGTCTTTGAAGTTTCTTTCCCCTCTTTTTTCCCCTGATCAATCCTTTTATGTTTTAATACCTTTTGCTAATTTAGATTTTGTTGAAGTCCTTCAAAAGAAAAGCAGTGGTATTAATGGGCACTTTAAGTTTAGGGTGTACTCTTATCACTCAGCTACACCAATAGCTGTGATTCTGGGATGCATAGCTTCTCCACCATGTACCATGACTTAGGTCAGAGAGATGTTTGGTAACATGGACCTGTGGGTAGCCAGGAAGTCACAGGGCAATGGATGTCCAAAGCTTTCTGGAAGTTTCTTCTGGTCATGTGGAGCCTTTATTTTTATTATACTGTGTTACAGAAATTATCCGTTTCTAGGTGAGTAACACTGCAACAGATTGCTGGTAGATACTTTAAAAGTTATAGGAGAATAAAATGAAGGAACTCTTTACTTACAAAGTCCTGCATGGCTTGCAGATTGTCAAGTTCCCTAACAAAACAGTGATTACAGCTCCAGGGATACTCCTTTCCACATTTTCTTGATCAGCATTTGTGGCATCTCTATAATACATTAGAAAGAGGAAAATGGTTCAAAGGCAGAGTTAAAACATTGACATATATATTAATTTGAAAAAGCAAATTCTTGAAATATGGTCTATGACCCAGCAACAGCTGTAGCATTGGAAATTATTAGACAGTCACTCCCAAGACCTGGTTCAGAACTGCTGAATCAGATATTTTTAGATGAGGCACATTCATTTCATCAAGAACATGTGTTCCAGATTCTGATGCCAGATTCTGACAATCATGGTATGGTGCCCAGTGTCCAGAGCACAAGAGGAAACAGGGAAAATAGAATTCTTGGTCTCTTGACCAATGACCCTGGACTATCAGCCCTGGGGTAAGGATTGTGTTTTTTCTGCATTCTTCTTATGTGCCTTTGGGCACAGTATTTAGCTCTGCTAATGCCTGGGTTTCTTCTGATATAAAGTGAAGACAATTGGTTAGATCTTCTCTTTGCTCATTATAACTATTTTTATTGCCTTTTGTAATTTTAAATGACATCAGGTACTGTGTAGCATCCTTCAGCAGAGCTAATGAGTTGGGGGTGTAAGGACTTGACACTTTTTAAGGACTTTTCAGGATTCATATTAGAGTGTGTGTGTGTGTGTGTGTGTGTGTGTGTGTGTGTGTGTGTGTACATGTTTATGTGTGGGGTTTACACATGCAGGTGCTTATGTGTACATATAAAGGTAAGAGGTCATATTAGGTGTTTTCTTTGATTGCTTTGCACATTACTTTGTAAGACAAGGTCTTTCACTGGGCTTGGAGCTCATGGATTCCTCTACATTGCCTGGCCAGCAAGGCACAGAAATCCTCAGTCTTTGCCTCTACAGCATTGCAGCACCCTGATTACATATGTGAACTGCTACTCCCAACTCTTGAAGTAGGAGCTTGGCATCAAATTCATGTTCTCATACATGTGTGGCAAGCCTTTTATTGACTGAGCCGTCTCTCCAGTCCTGGGATTCTTTATCAGTGTTTAGAAAGCAGTTCTAGTTGATTTGTCTTCTGGCTCTACTAGTGAATCAGGAATGAGCCCAAATAGTGTTTGTCCTGCTTGATGAAAAAGGGATTGAAGTAGAACTGATGATAACTGAAGACTTCATTGACCCTAATATATGTCTTACAGATACCCAACAATATTAATAGTCTCTGTTTCTAAATTCTCATAAAAATCAAATATTAAGAGTTTCTTTATGATAATTCCATATATATTATATACATGTCATATTCAAGAAATAAATGAAATAATTAACAATCCTAGATTCTTTTTCATTTAAGAAAATTTTTATTCATTGTACATACCAACCACAGATCCCCCTCTCATCCCTGTTCCCAATCACCTCATCCTTCCTTCCCCCATGAACTCCTTTACAAAGGATAAGGGCTCCCATGAGGAATCAATAAAGCCTGGTAATTCAATTTAGGCAGGAGCAAGCCCCTCCCCCTTGCATCAAGCCTGAGCAAGGTGTCCCACCATAGGTAATGGGCTCCAGAAAACCAGCTCACGCCTCAGGGATAGATCTTCATCCCACTGCCAGGGGTTCCTCAGACTAAGCTACACCACTGTCTCCTGTGTGCAGAGGGCCTAGTCTGGTCCTGTGCAGGTTCCATAGCTGTCCATCTAAAGTTTGTGAGTTCCTATGAGCTTGGTTCAGTTGTCTATGTAGATTTCCCCATCATGACCTTGACCCCCCCCACTTCCTCTTATAATTCATTTTCCTTGTCTTCAACTGGACTCCTGGTGCTTGGCCTGATGCTTGGTTGTGGATCTCTGCATTTGCTTCCATCAGTTACTGGATGAAGACTCTATGATGACAGTTAGGATATTCACCAATCTGATTACCTGGGTAGTCCAGTTCAGGCACCCTATCCACTATGGCTAGTAGTCTAATCTGAGGTCATCCTTGTGGATTCCTGGGAATTTCCCTAGCACCAGGTTTCTCCCTAACCACATAATGTCTCCCTCTATCAAGATATCTCTTTCATTGTTCTCTCACTCCGTCCCTCCCCCAGCTCAACCATCCTGTTCCCTCATATTCTCGTCCCCCATCCCCTCTCCTCTATTGCCCTCCCATCCCCAGTTTACTCATGGAGATCTCATCTGTTTCCCCTTCCCAAGGTGATTCATGCGTCCCTCATAGGGTCCTCCTTGTTTCCTAGCTTCTCTGGAGCTGTGGGTTGTAGTCTGGTTATCCTTTGCTTTACATCTCATATCCACTTATGAGTGAATACATACCATGTTTGTATTTCTGAGTCTGGATTACCTCACTCAGAATGATATTTTCTAGTTCCATCCATTTACCTGCCAATTTCATGATGCCATTGTTTTTTACATCTGACTAATACTTCATTGTGTATATGTACCACATTTTCTTTATTCATTCTTCAGTTGAGGAGCATCTAGGTTGTTTCCTGGTTCTGGCTATTATGAATAATGCTGCTATGAACACAGTTGAGCAAGTATCCTTGTGGTATGAGCATCCCTTGGGTATATACTACCCAAAAGTGGTATAGCTGTGTCTTGAGGTAGATTGATTCTCAATTTTTTGAGAAGTCACCATACTGATTTCCAAAGTGGCTGTACAAGTTTGCACTCCTACCAACAGTGGAGGAGCATTCCCCTTGCTCCACATCCTCTCCAGTATAAGCTGTCATGAGTGTTTTTGATCTTAGCCATTCTGACAGGTGTAAGATGGTATCTTAGAGTCATTTTGATTTGCATTTCCCTGATGACTAAGGATGTTGAGCAATTCCTTAAATGTCTTTTGGCTGTTGGAGATTCTTCTGTTGAGAATTCTCTGTTTAGATCTGTAGCCCATTTTTTAATTGGATTGTTTGTTGTTTTGATGTCTGGTTTCTTGACTTCTTTGTGTATTTTGGAGTTCAGCCCTCTGTCAGATGTGGGGTTGGTGAAGATCTTTTCCCATTCTGTAGACTGTTGTTTTGCCTTATTTACCATGCCCTTTGCCTTACAGAAGCTTCTCAGTTTCAGGAGATTCCATTTATTAATTGTTGCTCTCAGTGTCTGTGCTACTGGTGTTATATTTAGGAAGTGGTCTCCTGTGCCAATGCATTCAAGACTACTTCCTACTTTCTCTTCTACCAGGTTCAGTGTAACTGGATTTATGTGGAGGTCTTTGATCCAATTGGACTTGTGTTTTGTGCATGGTGATAGATTTGGATCTATTTGCAATCTTTTACATGTTGACATCCAGTGATGCCACAATTTGCTGAAGATGCTTTCTTTTTTCCATTCTACAGTATTGGCTTCTTTGTCAAAAAATCAGGTGTTCATAGTGTGCTGATTAATGTCAGGGTCTTTAATTCAATTCCATTGGTCTGCATATTGGTTTTTATGCCAGTAATATGCTGTTTTTATTACTATAGGTCTATAGTAGATAGAGAACTTGAAGTCAGGGATGGCGATGCCTCCAGAAGTTGCTTTATTGTAAAGGATTGTTTTAGCTATCCTGGGTATTTTGTTTTTCCACATTAAGTTGAATACTGTTCTTTTTGAGGTCTGTGAAGAATTATGTTGGGATTTTGATGGAGATTGCATTGAATCTGTAGATTGCTTTTGATAAGATCTCCATTTTTGTTATGTTTGTTCTACCTATCCATGAGCATGGGAGATCTTTCCATTTTCTGATATCTTCTTCAATTTCTTTCTTTAAGGACTTAAGTTCTTGTCATACAGGTCTTTCACCTGCTTGGTTAGAGTTACCCCAAGGTATTTTATACTATTTGTGGCTATTGTAAAGGGTGATGTTTCTCTGATTTCTTTCTTGGCCCATTTATCATTTGTATATAGGAAGGCTACTGATTTGTTTGAGTTAGTCTTGCATCCTGCCACATTATTGAAGGTGTTTATCAGTTGTAGGAGTTCCCTGGTAGAATTTTTGGGGTCAATTATGTATACTATCATATCGTCTGCAAGTAGCAAAAGTTTGACTTCTTCCTTTCCAATTTGTACCTCCTTGATCTCCTTTTGTTGTCTTATTGCTCTAGCTAGAACTTCAAGTACTATAATGAATAAATATGGGGAGAGTGAACAGCCTTGTTTTGTTTCTGACAATTCTAGATTCTTTGTAAAAAGAATTAAACAAGGAAACAGACTCACATATTCAATGCAGTGATAAGTAGAGAGCAGGCACCAAGTACATGCTCCATCTTCTTTCCTTTCACCTGAAATATCCTTTCTTTTATGAGTCTCCACTGTTTTTTAAGGTGCTGTCTTAGTCCTCCAGCCATCATATGGCTTCCTAAGGCTATCTTTATGAGTCCTAGGAAGGGACCCATTTGCTCACAGTCAGTTAGAGTTCTCTTCAGCTCTCATCATTGTCTTTAATCCATGGAGTATGACTACTTGCCTTAAAACCAACACTATTCAAAACTCTGGGATCTTTTAAGAATTTGTTGCCTGTGTATATCAGAATTTTGAGGTATTCCCATAGCTCTGGGTTTTCTTGTTACAAGCTCCAGGTCAAATTATATAGAACATCCTCATTCAAATGGGATGATATGAATCCATGTATATCAATAAAATGTCTAAGTGACTTTAAGTTGTCCCATCAGTGAATGCTAAGAAGAATTTCTCTTAGAGCCTATGTAGATCCCCACCCCCAACCCATGGACTTTTACAAAGCTTAAGACTAACATTTTCCAGCTAGTCATCTGATCTCATTCTTACATCCATCCTGTGAGGTGGGTGGGATTGTATATGTATAAGCAACTTTCCCAAGATCACTCAGAATAGGAGAAGTAATAAAATGGATCAGGTGTTTTTCTTCCCAGGGTCAAAGCTCTTTCTAAAGAAGGGAAACTTTCCAAAAACTTAAACCTACTGGGTAAATGGCCCTAGTATTTACATAAGGATTTCTCTGATCTGGGGAGGTGCTGAGAGTGGCTGAAATTCAAGTTTACTCAATCAACCCATCCGTATTTATTGAGAGCCTGCTGGGTACACTTGGCTTTCTGGGAAGTGAATGATACGAAAAGAATAAAAAGGGTCAGAGGAATGTGCAGAAAAACAAATGCTCGTGTCTATCAAAGGTTATCACATGATGCATAGGTGAGTATTGCAAAGTAAAAAGGGAAATCCTGGCTCTCTAACAACCAGGCAGTTCTGGAAATGTCACACATTTGACACATGAATTTTGGGTTCTTAGAATATCTACCTGTTCCAAGTCTCACCCTGCTTCCTCTAGAATCTCAGTTTTTACAATAGCCCCATCCCAGTTTGATAATTGGGTAAATTACATCTCAGAGGGGTAAATATAACCCTCCCTGATAAGTACACTTGGTGAAGGAGATATAGGAATAAAATTTGGACTGTTGTTCAAATCTGATTCTCTTCCTATGACTATTTTTTAGAACAATCTCTAAAAGAGGTTTGTTAACATTTATCCTACCCCTACAGTGTGGCTGTAGTTATATAAATGTCAAGAAACAGGGGTCTAAATATCTAAGATTTCATTTAAGGGATTTGAGGGTTTTCAGAGGCAAAGGTCAGTGTCCCTTGGAAGGAATTGCCTTCCTCCGCTGAAACTGTCATGCTGATACTTGTTCAATTATATGCTAAGGATTCAAAGGCATAGCACATTCAAAAGAGCAGATTAACATTTTGTGCATCTCTTCCCAGATTGTTCCCTTACTGCCAAGTGCTTCCCCCAGCACTAAATTGTTTCCTTATATGAGTGAGGCTCAGCCTTAGATAGTACAGGGCTGAGCTGGAGCAGGACCAGCCTGGTGAGGCAGGATTTCCAGGTTCCAGAGTCATCACAGAGCTTGCCCGATGACATTGCCTTCAATTTGGGAAGTCACTAGGAAAGCCAGTTGAAATGGCAATTAAAGGCATGTTAGAAAGTTCAGATAACTGCTTCAGTGTTCTTTCTCAGGGGTGGTGCCAGGAGTCTGGTAGGTGGTATCCACTCCAATATTTATATGTAGTTGTTGCTTTCATGAATTGGTTAGTACAGTTTTGATAGGAAACATTTCTTTGCTTGTGAACCTCAAATGTCAACACAGTATAGTCCTAAAGAGACAGACCAGGAAGAAAGTTAGAAGGAAAAGCATTTGCTTAAGGACAGAGTACCAGGGAGACATTTGAAATGATTGCTTTCGTTTTATTTATAGAAAGATTTTTTTTAAAGACTCCTTTTGAAACAGGAACTTCAAATGCCTACTATATTATCAAAGGCTAGCTTAAGTATAAGGAGACGCTTACTGCTTATGGCAGTTCCTTTTAACAAGTCAACATTTAACTGCCCCAATACTCACAAGGATGGCCTCAGTTGAAAAGACCAAATATATTTGAACTTCTTTTAAGGTCCAAATTGGTAAATTCAAATCCTGTAATGCCTAGCATGAAATGTATTTATAAACATCTAAGGAACAATGACCAATAGAATAATCTCCATTTGTGTATCTTGAAGATTCATCAGAATTCTAACCTTCAGAATTCTTAGTTTTCAACCATGTTTAGCATGACATTAGTTTTATTGATTCTAATTCACTGATATCTTTCAATCACTGATATCTTTTAATTTCAGTTATAATTTAATTAAGATAGTTATTAAGCCCAAATGCCCCATATCTGCAACATTATATTTAAGTAGACATAACATACTTACATCTATCTTACAAATGAAACTACTTCAGGGTTAGTTAACCTTAGGATATTGTTTCATTTCTTTTCTTCTGCTTTTCTTTATTGATTTATTTATTCACTCATTTATTTATTTACTTTCCCAGTGATGGGAATCAAACCAAACCCTGGAGAATGCTGGGCACTCTGCCACTGACTACACCTCACCTTAAGAACCAGTTTTATGCCATACCTCTGGCAGAAGCCTCTTACTCCATCAGAGGCCAAGCCAGCATCCTGGACCCCAGATTGGTGCCTGGCCCAATTGTCATCAGAGAGGCTTCATCCAGCAACTGACAGAACAGATGCAGAGACCCACAGCCAAACATTAGGCCAAGCTTGGGAAATCCTACTGAATAGAGGGAGGAGGGATTGTGGTCATGGACACCACAAGCAAACCTACAGAATCAACTAATCTGGGCTCATAGGAGCTCACAGAGAATGAACTGACAATCAGGAAGCCTACATGGTACTGACCTAGTCCCTCTACATATATGTGATAGTTGTGAAACTTGGTATTCTTGTGGAACTCCTAACAGTGGGAGCAGGGGCTGTCTTTGATTCTTTGGCCAACTCTTGGGACCCTATACCTCATATTAGGTTGCCTTGCACAGCTTTAATACAACGGGAGGTGCCTAGACTTACTGCAACTTGATATGTCAGGCTTTATTGATATCCATGGGCGGCCTGCCCTTTTCTGAATAGAAATGGAGGAGGAGTGGATTGAGGATGGGCAGAGGGGAGGTGGGGGAAGGACTGGGAGGAGAAGAGGGAGGGGGAACTGTGATTAGGATGTAAAAAATAAATTAAAAAATATATGAAAGACAAAAATTTAAAATTGTAGAATAAGGTGATACCATGAAGACTGAAAAAAAAAAAGGCCCAGTTTTATCTATGGATTTACCCTAATAATTCAGAGCTCTGTAGATTATTGCCCTTAATACGTATATTGTTACTTCCTATTTTTATTGTGTCCTGCTTTTATTAGCTTATGTATCATCAAAGTTCCCCACCCTCATCCTAAGTTTATTTGTGTATAATGTATTACCATTAGGTAGGACCTTAGATTTTTCTGTTTTAGTTATCTTAAGGGTAGACACATTAAAGATCCACAAGAAGGAGCTACTATGTCATTACCAAGAGTAATGAAAGTTTACGTCTAGAAAGAACCCGCATAGTTGCAAATCCAGAAAACCCTTTTGATGATCTTAGATTGGAACTTGTGGCAGGTGAAGCCAGTTACTTGTTCCAGCCCACCCACTGAGTGGCAGGTATGTGGTAGCCATTCAGTCTCTCCCGACCATGGGATTTGTGTTGCATATACCTCCAGAGCAGCAGATGGATGTTTGGAAATAAGTTGATGTCAATGTATATGGAAACAATATTGGAGACTACAATTGAGGTTGGCCCATGAATGTGGAATTAAGGATCAGAAATAACTGTGGCAAAGCAGGAAAGTGGTTCTCCTTCAAAATCAAAGGCATAGCCTACGGGACATGTTTAGGTTAGCACAGGTGCTGGATCCAGCTGGAAAATCTCTGAGACCCTCATGCTTCTCACCTGTAGACTAGTGATGCATACACTGGCAAAACTCTACCACAAGCCTGCCAGAGAAATAAAACCAGGAGAAGTCTTTAGGTAACAGACACAGTTGAGATTATTTCCAGGGTTAGTTACTTGAATATTGCTTCAGCATCCTTAACAAGCACCAGGCAGGGTCAGGTTTCTGTATCATAGCACCATCCCTATTGCCCTGTACTGTAACCATATTCTGGCAGTGTTCTAGCATCTTTTATCAGATACAGCAACTTAATCTCCCCTTGGATGTGTCCAGTGCCTTATTTACTCTTCATTTTTATCTTAGTGTTTCTGCATCTTTTTCTTTTGAAGTAAAAATGAAGAGAATTAAAGTGAACCCTGTTACCATTCATGGAAATAGTGAAAAATGGTTCTATCTGGCATTTTCACTTTTGTCTACCATTATTTTAATTCCTTATTTTATATCTATCAACCTACTCAATGTGGCCTGTTTCCCTAGAGGTGAGCTTGTGCAGTCTCCATTCCTATTCACATTGGCACCAAATTCTTTCTTTAACTCAGTATTTTTGTCTGAAATCTAGGTATTATTTACACAACTACTAGAAGCATCTACCCTCTCTTTCAAAATAAATTTCTTATCCCTTCAAATCTTTCAGTCTTTTATTCTTGACAATAAATTGACCCAATCCAAACACAAGTTTTCTTCTTATCTTTTGCAATCGCTTGTTGATTGTAATATATATATATATATATACACACACATATAATATACATATTATTTATATATTTATATATTACAGTGCAGAGGGTCAGCCTTGAAACCATATGCACATAAACATAAAAACAGACTCAGCAGGTTGTATTTATATATTTGTGCATACACATAAACGCATATAAATATATAAGACTATAACAATGATTAAAAAAAAGAGGCATCAAGTTGAGAGTGTGGAAGGAAATATTGGAGCATTTCAAAAAAGGGTAGCTGGCAGGGTCTGGAAGGAGGAAAGGGAGTGTGTAAAAGTGATGCAATTCTACTTCAATTAAAAACATATTTTAAAAAATTCCCCTCCCAACTACTTTGATTCATCTCTTGAATCTCTAGCAGGCATCTTTATTAGTCTTCTGAAGTCTGTCATTAGAAATGCTGTTTAAAGTGATCTTTGCTCAGAAGGATGTCATCTATTGCTTATATTTGTACGCCTTTATTCACTCTCTTGGTTTTTGTTGGATTAAGTCAAAATTCCTCTCAGTGTTGTTGCACAGCTGATAAAGTCTCAACATTATCTACAAAGTCTGGTTTGTTGGTAGAAGTTTGGCTATAAGGATCTTCTGAGTCCATTGCCACAGACTTAATGCCCCCATAGGCTTCCCCTGCCCTCCTCCTCACAAGCTGCCGCCTGATACTGGTTACAGCTTTGTGTACAAGGATAGGAGATCTCAGGTAACTTGAATTGATGCTCTTTTGTGCTTGACTTTGCAATAATGTGTAAGAAATTGTTTGTGAACAGAGGATCTTTAGCAGTATTTATTGTTTCATTTTAGTAATCTAATAGAGGGATTTTCACTTTAATATTTGTATTAATCATAGGATCAGCCCCACCCTTTCACAGTAAGCAGCTTTGAATTCTTCCCACATATATTACACTTCTAATGAAAAAGCTGCATTTGAAGTTCACCTAACGAGCAATTCAGTTAGTAAATATATTGGAATAGGGATCATATGGAGCATATTATTTGCCTTACTGAAATTCCATCAAGGCATTGGGAACTAGATCAAAAAGATATTTTAATCTGCTGGAAGCTGCTTTATTACCCTGCCACTTTAGTTTTCAAAGTCAAGTTCATTGAGATAAAAGCCATATTTAGTAAAATCCATCTTTTTGGGTATATAGTTCCATGAATTTTGAGGCATGCCTACATTTAGGGAATTCCTGCCTGACTACTAGCCAATCAGCGTTTTATTTATCAATCAACCATAGCAAAACATTCACAGTATACAGAAAGACACCCCCAGCACAGAGCCAAGTTCAGAACCTGACCCACAGAAACTAAAAGATAATACACGTGTTCTTTAAGCATGTAGTTGATTATGCAGCAGTAGAAAACTAATATATTCCAGTTTTGTTAATTATAAATGAAAGTGCTGTACTAATTCAGAATTATAGTTGTTAGTGTATATCTTTCTGAGTAAGTACCTAGGACTGGAATTACTGAGCCAAATGGCTAATGTATATTTAACTTTTTAAATACATGTCCAAGCTGCACATTTACATCACTCAGGAACACATGTGAGTTCTAGCTACCCCACGACACCACATATTATTATAATGGTGTCCTGAGCTGGAGTCTAAGTTCTAGGAATTATTTTTATTTTCCTTTTGGTCTAATGTTTGTGTTGTGCCTATAAGTTGTGGTTCAGAATTTTAAAATCAATTTATTAACTGATTTTAAGCACTTTTCTTTGTATCCACACTGAAGGGCTTTTGTTCCTTATCTTGAAGGGCCAGGATTAGACAGATGGTGTTTCTACCTTATTTTTACTTCCTATACAGACATAATGACTCCTCCATAGGAATGGGTCTCAAACATGGTTGTATATTAATATAACCTGGGGAAGCATGATGCTTAAGAATGTCAAGCTTTGCCGGGCGTTGGTGGCACACGCCTTTAATCCCAGCACTCGGGAGTCAGAGCCAGGCAGATTTCTGTGAGGTCAGCCTGGTCTACAGAGCAAGATCCAGGAGAGGCACCAAAACACCCTGTCTCGAAACAAACAAACAAACAAACAAACAAACAAACAAACAAACAAAAAACGAATATCATGCTTCTCTGTCTATTGACTATACCAATGAAATCTGGTACTCGGGAAAGAGGGTCAAACATTATATACATACTTTTAAATCATTTGGTAGGCAGTTAGGATTAACAACATAATCAGCACTGGTATCTTGGGTCACTCCAGTCAAGCTAGAGTAATTGCCCAAAGTATGGCTTGGGTGGTAAGGGTGTCTAATGCTCCCCAGATGATTTTTAGTGGGCAACTAAGAATGCCATCCACAGCCCTAGCTCTGGCCCCATTATCTAGTACATGAAGTCACTCTTTAGGAGCTGAAAGCCCAGGGCTGTAAGAGTCACACCTTCAAGGCTGCTGCAATGGAAGCAGGTGGGGAAATCTGCAATGCAGATAATATGATCTCATTTTACAGGCTGTGAACTTGGTACTAATTACATTTGTCTGATGCATAAACATCAGTTGTACATATGCCCCCAGATTTTTTTCTTCCTGCAAAATTGCAGTGTAACCCTAGTTATGGTTCTCAGGGACCCATAGGCTGGGGAATGTTGAGAGAGCCACAGATGCAAAAGGATGGCAGAGGGGAGGTGTTGCTGGCAGAAACGTCCTACACCTTCCTGCATTGCGTTGTCCTTGGCCCCAACTTTGTATTTGACATTTGCCTCTGTGTCACATTGCTTCCTGTTTTGATTTCAAGGGTTAACATGTTTTTCTGCTTAACTTGCAGCAACGAATGGCGTTTGTGCTGGTGAGGGAAAATGAATGCCACTACATTGTTATTAAGCAGAGTAAGGACTTAAATATTTAGGTTGGTAATCAAGAACATATCTCTCGGTGGGTTTGGCTTGCCCCCTTTAACTGATTGCATGGGTGGCTGATTACCAGGACTGCACAGTGGGTTACAGTTGACACAAAGGAACCAAAAATCATGACCCCTTTATTGAGGCATGACAAAGCTGCAAAGCAGACAGAATGTCATAGGGAAATGATCTCGTGGTAGGACTTCTTATCATCAAAATAATGACTGGACATACTTTGTAACTTACCTCCTCAGTACCGTAGAGTCAGTTATCTATCTCTAAATTTACTTTTTTAGCTCAGCTATGATGCGTTTGCCTTTTGTTTCTCTGTTGTTGTTTTCTTGCCTCAATCCTGTACCTCAGACACTTCATTTTCAAACACTCAACAGCCCCATGAACATCAATATCTGACAAACACAAAACAGCCTCCATCCATAATCCCTTAACAGCTCAACATTTCTGTTACAGATAACTGAGAGTGCACTTATCTACAGCTTACTTTGTATCTGGCATTGGCTCTTTCAAATGGTGGTCCTCTTGGAGTTAGAGGTCTACCTGTTAAACCTCATTGACTGG
>CABHPQ010137569.1:0-14293 GCA_902168405.1 Peromyscus aztecus | reverse complement strand
AACTTTTGAGTCTACCCTCTGATTACTCCATATTGGAAAGATAAAGATCCTGGCTGCCTGTTTGGAGAGATCTCCCAAGCAAAAATAGTGCACATGAGCAATAGTGAGGTTATATGATAAACTGCTTAATATTTGAAAAATTAATTTTAGGATCTTGAATCCTCTGTATTACTTGATGGTTTTTCCAAGACAATCATTTATCTAACTAAGTTGTATTATTAAAATAAAATAAAAGCTATAGTGTTCATCTTACGTATGAAAAATTGACTCTACTCCTTTTACACATTCTGTGAATAGTAGCCAATATATATTTAAAGGAGTTCCTAGTAAAATGTGTTCCACATATGTCACCTATTTTTAAAAATAAAAATGTGATCTGCAAACTGTAGACATTTATCTTTTCCCAATAAAGCATTTAAAATGCTTTCTTGCAGATTTTTTTCTAAGATCTTGTGGCAATTTACTGATAATTACTTGAGGGGATTAATTTAACTCTGTCAGTCTTGAATTATAAAAATGTCCAATGTAGCCAGCTTATCTTTTTTTTTTTCTTAATGTAGACCATCTCTTCTTTGGTCCTCTGTAGAATGCCTCATCTTACAGTTAGTTTACACTGCTTGCATTATGGGCAGCTCCTGCTACTGCTCAGTGTGCTTCCCCTAGGTGTGTTAGAAATGTCATAGCTACTTACCTCTCTAAATGTTGTTGGTAAAAAGTAATGTGAAAACATAATGGCATGTTTGTGCTTACTCTTACATATGCATTCAGCTAAATAGCAAATTCTAAGTATTCTGAATTAGTGTTCACTTTGAAAATTTTATTTTAGATTGTAAAATATTTATGTATGTTTATGAGGTATAGCATAAGCTTCTATACATATTCATAATGTGGAATGCTTGCAGGTTGATTGATGAATCTACTACCTCATACATATTTGCTTTGTTGAAGCAGATTCATTGTTTGAAATACACAATGCATCCCACAGTCACCATTCCTGCAGCAAAGCTCACAAAAGCTTATCCCTGTCCAATTGGAATGTTGTACGTACATTTTGATCAATATCTTCTCTTTCCCCATTCACTCCCTCCCCGTGTAGAATGGTAATTATCATTCTAATAGTTTCCTCCATAAATTTGATTTTGTTAGAGTCAACCTATAAATGAAATTGTGTGCATTTATCTGTTTATAGGCAGATTCTTTCACTACAAGTTCATCCACACAGTCACAAATGTCAGTATGTCACTCCTTTTAGGGGTGTATAATATTCTATGGTATAAACTCACAAACACTTTCCCTATACATTCATCTGATTATGGACACTGAGAACTTCCATGTCTCATCTACTGGGAATAGTGTATGATGAGATGATCATGGAATGCAGGTATGGCTTTCACATGTTCCTTTTAATGCACCTACAGTAGATTAGTGTTCCATAGAATATTCTGTTATAAGTTTTCTGAGGAACCTCCACAGTGGTTCTTCAAAATGACTATAGTAACTGATTTTCCCAATAGTGTGCATGGTTTCCTTCCTCTCTGCATCATTGTCCAAACTTCCCAGTGTCTTTGGGATACAAGCTGTTTTGTAAGTGTGGACGATATCCCCTTGCCATTGCCATTTAAATTTGCATATCTCTCTCTCTCTCTCTCTCTCTCTCTCTCTCTCTCTCTCTCTCTCTCTCTCTTTAAGACAGGGTTTCTCTGTGTAGCTTTGCGCCTTTCTTGGAACTCACTCTGTAGCCCAGGCTGGCATCGAACTCACAGAGATTGGCCTGGCTCTGCCTCCCGAGTGCTAGGATTAAAGGTGTGCTCCACCACCGCCGGCTTAAATTTGCATCTCTTGATGCACAGCAATGCTGCAAGTTTTCATGTGTCTGTTCTTCATTGTTGTGCCTACTTTGAAGAAGTTTGCATATACGTTATCTACCTGTATTGATTATCTTCTTGATATCATTATTGATTGAGTTACTTCCTTCTGTGAGCTTCTTGCATAGCTTGGATAGCCACCCTTTATCTGAACCACACTGTATAAATATTTACTCCCATCTGTGGGTTGTCTCTTCCCTTTACTAGCTTTATCTTGGCTCTAAGAAGCTGCTCGGCTTGGATGCAGTCCTGCTCATCCATTGTTGCTTTTGTTGTTTGTGGTTTTGACATGACAACTAAGACATTTTTTCCCTAGATCAATAGGGTGGAGCATTTTTTGCTGTTGTCTCATCTAGTAAATGCATAGTGTTAGATATTATATATAAGTGCTCAATCTATTTTAGTTTTATTTGATTGTTGGAAATGATGTGCTATGGGTCTGTATTTATTTTTCTTTTCACTGGGATAGAATACCTGACTGAAATAGCTGAAGAAAGGAGGATTTATTTTCTCTCCCTGTGATGGCAGGGGCAGTGAGGAGCTGCAGTTGTGGGAGTGTGAGGCACTTGTGACAAGGTGTAGCAATGAGAACCAGAGGGCCTGGACTGGGACCATGGCTACGCAGGCCCCCATACAGCCCATTTCCCAGCTACCCACTTCTTTCACTTAGGCCACCTCCTGGAGGTTCCTCCTTCCCAAAAAGCACTATCTGGAGACCATGTATTCAAACACAGTAGCCTGATGGGGATATTTCACTTCAAACTGTAAGGGGCGCAGCATCGTTCCACTCATGGATATATAGTATCCACACACATTCGTTGAAGAGACTGTCTATTCTCAATTGTGTATTTTGGTGACTGCCATTTATTTATTTAATCAACTTGGTACAAATTAGAGTCGTATCTGAAGAAAGAACCTATTTATTTATGTATGTCAACTTGGTACAAATTAGTCATATTGGAAGAAGGAACCTCATTTGAGAAAATGACCCAACCAGACTGGCCTGGGGGCAAGCTTCTGGGACATTTTATTGATTAAAGATTGATGTGGGAGGGCCTAGTTCATTGTGGATGGTGCCATCCCTGGGAGTGGTGGTCCTGGGTTCTAAAGAGAGCAGACTGAGCAAGCCTCGGGGAGCAAGCCAGGATCAGCACTTCTCCACAGACTCTGCTTCTGTTCCTGCCTCCAGATTCCTGCCTCGGGTTCCTGCCCTGACTTCCCCCAGTGCTGGAGTATGTACTGAGTGTAAATCAAATAAACCCTTTCTCCTCCAGGTTGCTTTTTGTCATGATGTTCATCACAGCAACAGACCGCAGCTAAGAGCAGAGGCTGTGTCAGAAATTAATTGCCCAAAACTTTTTGAACTTATCTCTTGGTTTTCTATCCAAATGCTGGTACCTTGCTGTTTCAATTTTTATAGTTTGCAAAAGGTTTTATAGTCATATAGTTGGATGTCTCTAGCCCACCACCCGTTTTGCTTTTGTTTAGGTGTGTGTGTGTGTGTGTGTTCTCTTGTTATTCTGTATGTATTTTAATGTTATTTTTCTAGTTTCACATTTCTATTAATAATGACTTGGAAATTTTGGTAATTATTTCACTGTAATTGTATATTACATTAGGTAATATGGATATTTTAACAATATTTATTGCAGGACAGTGTTCCTTTACATTTGTGTGACCTATAATTTCCTTTATGAATTTTAAGCTTTTAAAATTCAAATGTTTTACCTCATTGGCTAAATCTGTTGTTTAGTGTTTTGTCTTCTTGTTTTATTTTATTATTTTTTTGTTATTATGTATAGAATTACTTATTTCTTTTTCACATAGTTTATGATACACACACACACACACACACACACACACACACACACACACACACATATATATATATTGCCAAGATTGTAAGATGGCTTCATACCTGTAGCATTATTGAATTTACTTCCCAGGTAAAACAATTTTTATTTTTATTTGAGATGAAGTCTTGCTATGTCATTCATACTATACTTGGACTTATAATCTTTCTGCCTCAGTTTTCCAAGTGGCTGGAATCATGATTAAAATAACTGCTCAGCTATATTCCAGTTCTTTGGTGGATTACAAGTTTTGCAATATAAGACCACAATATCAGCAAACAGAAGTAATAATCACTTTTTCCTCTCCTTTTCGGATTCCTTTTCTTTCTTTTTCTTATATTCTGATCTAGATTTACTTATTTTATTTCATGTGTATGAGTGTTTTACCTACATATATGCATGTGTACCATACATATGCCTGGTGTCATCAGAGGCCAGAAGAGGGTGTTTGATCTCCTGGAACTGGAGTTACAGATAGGTTGAGTTATCATGTGGGTGCTGGATATTAAACCCAGGTCCTCTGCAAAAGCAACAAGTGCTCTTAACTGCTGAACATCTCTCTAGTCCCAATTATTCTGGACTAAACTTCTAATGTTATGTATGCTCAACAGATATGTGAGTGGGTGGCATTCTGAGCTTCTGACGTGTTAGTAGTGGCATAGATGGGATTTGGTGTGTTGAGGTATATTCTCTCTGGGGTATATTCTGCTTTATTGAAAACATTTTTTAATCATGAAAGGATATTGAATTCTGTCAGTGCTTTTCCTGCATCTATTGAAATGATATGAAATACAGGATAAATTGATTTGCATAAATTGAATAGGCCTTCCATTCAATAGGTCTGATTTTAAAAGATTTATTTTATTTTTCATCATGTGTATATGTGTGTAAATGCCACAAGTGTGTGGGCACTGGGAAGGCCAGAGGTGGAAAACCCCAGGAACTGGAGCTACAGGCAGTTGTGAGCTACCTGGCTTGGGTTCTCAGAATTGAGCTTGGGTCCTCCTGGAAGAGACATACAGGCTTTTAGCTGCTGAGCCACCTCTCCAGCCCCCAGGGGTAAATCTTGCTTAGTTGTAGTATATAATCCTTTTAGCATGTTGATGTTTTGAATTCAGTTTTCTAATACTTTGTTAAGGATTTTTACATCCGTAGTCATCATAAATAATTGATCTGCCATTATTTTTCTCTGTCTTGTCTTTGTCTGACTTTGGTAGCAGGGTGATGCTGGCTTTGTAAAAGTAGATTTTGAAGTACTCCCGAAACTTCTTGTTTTGGGAAGAGTTTAAGAAATATTAATATTAGTTTCAAATGCTTTGTAGAATTCTACAGCCAAGCCATCTGGCCCTGGGATTTCTTTGATTGTTGACTTCTCTCCTAATTTGCCACAGGTCTGCTCAGATTGTCTCTTTCTTCTTTATTCAGAGTTGCTAGGTTGTATGTTGATAGGAATTTGTATATTTCTCATAGGTTATCTGATTTGTTGGCATGTAATTGTTAATAGTATCCTAAGATCTGTTTTATTTCTATGGTGCCGCTTGTGTTATCTCATCTTTTCAACTTTAATTTTCTCTCCTGATTTATAATTATTCTGACTGAAGATTTGTTGAGTTTATTTATATTGTCAAAGAATAGCCATATGCCTCCAATGATTGGAGACACTTTCCTACAGTACTGCTTTAAATAGGTTTTCTTCTCATCATCCCTCTTTCCTCTGGGGACTTCCACACTGTGTGTGTGCATGTTTGGTGGTGCTGCTGCACACATCCCACGTTCCTTCTTCACCTTCATTCAGCCTGTTTTCTTTTTCCTTGAGCTGACTGATTCTACACGTCCTGCCTTCCCAGCTGCCAATTCTCTCTTCTACATGACTGTGTCTGCTATTAAAACTCCATACTGAAGTTTATTGTTGCCGTCTTACTATATTCTCCAGCTGTGGAATATCTTTGTTCCTTTATCATGCTTCCTATTTCATTATTGGATTTGTAATTTTATATCTGTATTACTTTCATGATTTCATCTAGCTCTCCATATTCATTTTCTTATAATTCCTTATAAGGATGAGTTGTTTGCTGGTTTGACTTCTAGAGCCCCTTTTCTCTCCTCCACATCTCTCTTTCATCCTTCCTGTTAGTCTGTTTCTTATCAGATATTCTTTTGTTGAAATATTTTCTCCTGTTGCCCCCTAACAAGCTGGGCATTCCCCTGCACCATCCTTGGTGTCATGTATGATGTCATGAGGGTAGCAGCTACCCACATTGCATAGCACAGACTGTTCAGTAGTCAGGATCTCCTTACTGGTTCCAGAAAGTTCTCTGACTAAAGACCAATGCCGCATTTGCTGGGCCGTGCTGACAGTCTCATCTAAAGTGATATTCCGCTGTGTTTATGTTCTGCTGCTTCCTTCTGTCTTGTGGGGGCTTCTGGGGGCTGTGATGATCAGACAGACTACCTCATCTGGACCTGTCTATTGTGAGCAGTCAGTGTCACCATAATCAGACCTGTTGCCTTGGCAATGTCATCACCAACTTTTTTTGGAGGCAGACACAGGGGACCTGTCTTGGGGGGCAAGGCAGATGTAGCACGGACCTCACCTTGGGTGCACCTCAGGTACATGTCTTTGGTCTCATTTGGGACAAACTTAGGCAGTGTGGTGAGGCCGCTGGTACTCAATGGGCCTGGATTGAGAGTGATGGAAGAGAGTTGCACTATCGACTTTCCTGGAGCTGAAGGCTGAAAAGCTAGAGAACTTTTCAAACCTGCTGTGCTATGAAGCTTTTGCTTTTCTACCATTGATTTCCCACTAGTTAGAATTATTAAGAGTTAAAATAGCATTTTTGCTGTTATTTGTTCAGGGTTTTTTTGTTATTGTTGAGATTTCCCACAATTTGAAGGTGAATTTAGAAGCTTGCTTCATTTTTAATGCTCTTTAATCTGTTAAACTGATAGATTATCTCTGCTTGTTTTGAAACATAGTGAATATATTCATTATGGTCTTTCATACATACATTGAGAAGAAAATCTGGAAAATAGAAGTTTAGTATTGTATAGGAGTGCCTAGGATTACTAAACTCATTGCTTTGTTGTGAAAATTGGCTGGTTTGTAATTCTATTACTAATATATTTTTATATTAATATATTATTAGTTTTAATTGTGAAATAACTTGTTTTCTGAAAGATGGATATCATAATACATATATATGATTTCTAAAAGAAATGTGTGTGTGTGTGTGTGTGTGTGTGTGTGTAAATTTTTTCAAGTCCATGCTCTGATAATGGGAATTGATCTTCCCTTTGAGGTCAGATGCCAGGGTAGAACTGAATCAATATTAAAGTCATATATTTTTTTCCAATTTATACAGTATCTATAACACCATTAGATCTTGGGAAATGCCAAATTGATAAACAGATGATCATTTGGCCCAGATGACTGACCTTCACTTTCTATTATCAGTTATCTCTCATCTCAACCCTCAGCCTCTCTTTTCTTCCACTGGCTTGCCTGACTTAATCTCTTTTATGCTCCATCACATTGTGACTTTTCCTTGAATCGTTTCCCCCTTTACTGCCTTTGATCCTTAAAGATCTTCAAATGTTCTTCTTTTTATATATTCTGATTCATTGGATTTTACATGAAGTAGACTTGCAGGCTATGCATTTTCTATTAGATGGAGCTACCATTTAATACAGTAGGCAAGTGTGGACTGAGAATTACAGAGCAGTTTGAGGATGAAACTTATTTGGAATAAAATGCTCAGGTCTGGAAGCTAAGTTAGCCCTCATTTTTAACTCATTCTCAGTGGAGGAACTGTGCAGCAACTTGACAGCATGTCTAAGATATTTAGTTGACTTGAACACAATGGCTTAGAATGTAACCAAGGTAGGCTTACTTGAAGTGAATGTTTCTAGAATAAATGTGTGGTGTGCTGCAGGGAGATGCTGTTTTAAGACTTGAGGAAAGTTCTTTTGGTGTTCTTTAAAATGAGTCATGTGCTGGCATTGGTTGTCCTTTGTTTAGCCTGTACTGAGGTTTGAAAGTAGAGCCATGACTAACTAACAGCAGGGTCAACAGGTCCCAGAGCTGCTTCTGGGAAACTCTTCCCTTTCTACCAATCAAAACCTCCCCTAGGAAGAGAAACGCAGGGGTGCTAGTATATGTATGGATGTGCTTATTTACATAAAACTATATATGTGTAAATATATATTTACTGGAATATTATCTAAACTTGGCTGATTTCCTTAGCTCAGAACTTATATGAGTCTTCTTAGTTCAGTCCAGTTACATTTGAAAGGACTTTCTTCAAAAGGTGGAATTCCTTTTGGTCGTTGAGGGTAAAATGATGTGTAGGATATAGCAGCGGTGGTGGCACCCTCTTAGCATCTCAAATTGTTAGGCTTCCTTAGTGTAATTTTCTTCAGAGCCAGTAATTACAATGTAAAGTGGGTAAGTAGCTAAATAAAAGAGGGAGAGATAGGCTCCAAATATGTGTCAGTAGTGTGATTTTAATAGTAATCTGATGCTTTACCAGTAACAAACAGAGATAGATTACATCCACCTTAACCGGAAAGAAAGAGACGGGGGAGGGAAGGAAAGAAGGAAGGAAGGATGAGAGGGAGGGAGGGAGGGAGAGAGGGAGGGAGGGAGGGAGGGAGGGAGGGAGGGAGTTGTTGATTTAGTGTTAATTAAGGGGACAGGACAGTGGTATTTGGGGATGGACAGCAAGCAGGATAGACTCGAAACTATCAATAGGAACGTGCTATTAAAACCTGGTGAGGACACCATCATTCAAACTGCTTCTCAGTGGTTTTTGCTCTTTCAGTATTGTAATCAAGAATCTGACTTGAGAGAGAGGGGTGTTCAGTTGGCTTCACTGGGAAATACACTGAGTCTTTCCTGGAACACATCTTAACTCAGTAGTTACTAACAATAGATAACAGGGTTTTTGATGCTCCATGAGAAACTGAGAGTGGTACGACATGGACACGGGACACAACTACACAAGTGTGTACTTCCACATCTTTCTCGAGAACCTGCTTCTCCACAGCATCAGACAGTGGCTGTGAATTGAAAGTGCATATTGAAATTGATCTTTACATGAAAATGATTAACTCGATCCACAAAACATACAGTAAAAGCAAACAATAAAGAAAGGAAGGTAGTAAAGAAAATTGATTTATCTGAAGTTCTGTGTCTCTTTTTCACTTTCCTTCGAGCTATAGGACAGAATTAGTGGCCCCGCTGGCTCCAGCAGTCTGCCCAGGCTCTAGTAACATACTTCAGCCATGCCCCATTTATCGCATTTTTGTATGAAGAGGAGGATAAAACACATTTGAGTTTGCATGTAAGAGTACCTGGTTCTTACAGTCAGGAGCTTTTTAAAAGAAAGCATTAACAGGATAAAAGGACTTTAATTTGTTGGTGTAGGCATTATGCAATGACATACACTTTTTATGTCTTTGTGCTTTCTCTGTGCATCTACTTAATAAACAGTGATATATCGATGTCTGTCTTTCCTGAGCATATCCAGGGCATGCACAATAATAACCACCGTTTTTAGGACATTTAGCACAGTGTGTGACATCTGTCGTATGTTCAGGTTGATGTTAGCTGTGGCTATGAAATGACAGTTACAAATGTCTGATGGTAACTGAGTCCTTACTATGAGCCAGTCTGGGTAACTTTTGTCTTTGTTGCCTTAAGTCTCACCATTTAACACCTGCAACATGGTCAACTGGTGCTGCCATTCTTTTTAGGTTTGGAGTGGTGAAAGCGGCGTCATCTTTGGCTGGACACAGCTGAGATTAGTCTAGACCTGTGTCTTTCCACCTTAACACCACTGGTATATCAAGGAGGCTCTACTGTGTATGGTTTGGCACCATTTGGGGCCTCTGCTTATTTTGTATAAATGTCATTTTCCCACTCTGACTGTAAAAATTATTTCCAGAGATTAGTAGCTATACTTGTGAGGACTAGGGTGGAGACAAGGAACATTGGCCTGGTTAGTTGGATAGGGACACACACACACTTGTGGGGTTACACCCATGGATTTGGGACTCAGACTTAGTGAAAAGAAGAAATCAAGAAAAGCACCCACATTATCTGTCTCTACTTCCTGACCAGAAAGCAATGTGAGCAGCCATTCATGTTCCTACCACCAAGCCTTCACCGCCTTGAGTGGGACATCAATCTGAAAGTCAGAGTAAGCCCTCCATTCATTCCTGAGGTTGATTGTGTCAGGCATTTTGTTATAGCAGCAAGAAGTACTTCGAACTGCCAGTGTACAACACAACCCCTACGTTCAACAAAAGAACTCTTACACTCAGCAAATCTGAGGGCTGTTCCCAAGTCCTCCTAAAAGCCCACCAGCCCTCAGGTACTGGAAATGCAGAGGAGGAAAGACCAGCCCTTAGCTCAGTGAAGGCTGCCTTCTGTCACCGTCACAATGGAATAGCAGTGTGACACTGTGTTATAGTAAGGAGAGTAACAAAGGGCTGGTTGTGAAAGTCCACTATAGGAACCTCTGAGTCAGCTAAAGGGGAACCACCAAAGGCTTAATTATTGTCTTAAAAAGTAATCATTTTTTCTGTCAGGAAGAGGGTCTAGGGTTCTCCCATATCCTCACACAACTTAAAGTAAGTACTTAGGGACCAAAAAGGACAAGTTCCTTTTTTCCCCTCTCTTGACCTTAAGAATGAACGTATTTGTGGCCGGTTGTTTATGTTGTGAACACTCTATAAATTTTTAGGATTAAGACTGGAAATTGTGAATCAATTTTGTTGTTCTAAAGGCTTGTCATGTGGTGAAGGTCATTTTGCTTCACAAATAGTCTCAATTTTATCACCGCTGGGATTTTTGATGTTGCCCATGGAGCTCTGAATTTGGTCATCATTCATTTCCTAAGTAGAGTTTAACAATTTAAATTGCTCCACTGTGATGTTTTAAAAAATAGCCCTCAAATGAGCCCTGTTCTGTTTTATTTGCTTTATCAGAAGAAATATTTATCCAAGACAGTTTTTAAAGCGGTAAACTGGGGTAGTGTAAGATACCTTTAATTCACTTTTATTGATTTTATGCATTTAATATTCTTGAATAGGTAGGTTGCTGATACGAATTTTTAGATATAACTGTCTCTTAAAGAATAACTTGCCACCACATGGATCTATAAGTATAATCCTCTGTCCTTGCCCGAGTCTTCTGCATCTGACACCTCTGCTTTTCAGCATGGCATCTGAAGAGCTGCCAGAGAAGCTTAAGTACCAATGCTCTTGGTGGTCCAGTCACAGATGCACACATCCATCTCCAGCGATGTCACCGGATTCTCCTCTGGAATGGACATTAAATGCTGCAGAGGTCAGGGTCTGTGAAAGCAAATCCAAGCATCTGCAGGTTGGGAGACGACGTTCTGAAACCAGTACTCTCAAAACCGCCTGAAGACTTGCCTTCTCATTGCTTTTCTTCTTTGCCGGACTCTGGGGCTATCATTCTGCTTTCTCACACTGGGCACTTCAATGCTCCGTTTCCGTCTTTGTCTACCTAGGCTTTTGTTTTGAAAGGAAGTAAGTACCTCTTGAGGAAGTCTTAGTGGCAGGCTCCCATTATGCTCTCTGTAGATGAGAGTGTTTCCTTTGTGTGCTGAAGCAGGAATCCTCTTGAAACCGTTGATAGTACTGTAGATGCCTGCAAAATCAGAACAGTGTTCGGGGATGAGCATCCCTAAACAAAGGTGGTCCTTGAAAGCAGGTAATTGTTCCAAGTGTTGATATGACAGTGGGTGAAATTTGCCAAGACACTAGGCCAGAAAGCCATTCCTCTCATTCTGTCAATTGAACATCCTCTCCAGACCACATCCTGTGCTTGCCAATGGAGAGTCAGTGACTAATTCCTAAGCCCTTAGGGAACTGAACCTGTTGTTTTGTTTTAGCATCAAAAAGTTCTCGGGGATCACACTCTCTTATTAAAGGTAAAATATTGACACTTCTAAACCAAGTGTTTTGCTCTAAAACTTAGGTAATTTGAAGACAGGAATCTGTCAGAAATATATTGCATAATATTATAGGAACAGGGATTTGGTGGGTGGGACAAAGTGTTAATCACTTTTGCAAATAAAGCTTGTTTTTTCCCCTTTATTAGCCAGTAGAGGACTTGGGGAGTTTGTAGAACTAATGTCTGCTTTAAGGGACACCATCTGCCCAAACTGAACAGTTTTGCCAGAGATAGTAGCTACACTTAATGTTTGTAACTATGATATCATGGTCAGAAACTTTGAGCATGGAGGCCACAGGAGAGTCTGACCAGGCTTGTAGTGTTGTACTTTACCTCATGGTTGACTTCTGTCACACTGTGCTCTTTGGAAAACTTCCTCTCCTTTTTGCAAGGGATTGCAAGTTATTCTTAGATTTAGACAGGAAAACAAAGCCTGTGAGTGACAAGACCAGATGCACTTTACCACTGTTTTGAATACAGCCTGATGTGGGTGTCCAGGGAATTTCTTTTTTCTTTGAAAACCCTTCTTTAAGTAGAATGCAAGATGATAAAGATCAGGACATAGGAGGAGTTGGAGTGATGTGAGAAACAATAGCTCCTTAATAAGAAGCTTAGTAATCAGGAGGCATTTGTGTCTGTTGTTAGGGGTGGGGAAGTGACAGACTGACCATTCTGAAGGTTGCCATCATCACAGACTGGCACATTTCTAATTATACATGAAATGAAAGGCTTCAGAGAAGAAATGGCCCACAGCACTCAGCCACTTGAATATCTGATTGAGGCCAGCAGGCCTTGATGACCAATCTGTGGCATTGTGCTTATCGAAAATCTTTTTCAAGACTCATTTGAAATCTTTTTTACTTATCATTTCCTTTTGTCTTTTCTATTCATCTATCCTTGTACACAAATTCCTGATTTATCAGGAAGGGTCCTGTTGAGAAACACAGCACAAAGGATTCAAGAGAAAGTATTTTTGTTGGTAAAGGTGATGCTGTTTACCTGTGAATTATTTGTGTGGTGGTGAAAGGCTTTCTCCACACTGAGCAAGTGATTCACCGCTGAGCCACACCCTTAGCCCAGATGAAGATTAAAAATACAAGTAGGGTCAAGAGAGCTGAAATTGTGGAGAAACTCTGGAGACTAGTGTGTAGGGAAGCCAGGCCCACCCGGAAACCCAGAGACTAGAATATCAGGAAAGCCACCCAAGGGCTGACATTTACTAAGAGGTTCCAAGAAGGTCATAGAAAAGGAGTAATTCCCTCTCCATCCCCTTCCTGCCCCTATCTAGTTGCTGATGACTCCCTGGGCCTGAATTAACAAAAGTCTGAGGAAAATGAGTCTGAAAAACCCAAGTCAGTGATTTTCATGAAGCTGGCTGTGGTGATACTACCCGCACACCCCAGCATGAAAAGATGAGGCAGGAGGATTGCAAATTTCAGGCTTGCCTGAGTTACTGATCTAGTTTCTGTTTCTAAAGATATGTAATATTTAGCTAGTGTCAACAGGAAAAAACAAAACAAACAAACAAAAAAAAACAAAACAAAAACTCTTAACAATTCAATGTAAAAATCTTTGCTGGCTTTGTCTAACCTCCATTTTTTGAATCACTCCTTCATTCCATCAGATAGGAAGGCTATCAAGGCCTAAGCAGAAATAATTGGTTTAGTCCCCAAGAAAGGGCTGAAGAAAGCAGAAAAAAACAAGAATTCAAATGTTATTGCTCATTTCAAAGTTACTTCCTTATAAGGGTGGGGGGGTAGTTGAGAACAGGGAAAAAATAACATATTCCTTGGTGTTTGGTGACTCTGAACCTGGCCTGCTGCAAACATGGCTTCTTACTGATCCTAATCTACCCCCAGGTCAGGTATTTCTAGGTTACCCCACCCCTCAGGGCACCTGAGCACGAGTCAGTCCCTTTTGATTTTCCCCGTGCTCATATGGAGTCTAGTGCAGGAACTTAATCCAAAGCTCTGTCCTGATAAGTCTTTATTCACCACAGGTCATGGGCTCAAAAGAGTGCAACATTTGCTTGGCCTCAATATAAAACAAAACAAACAAACAAACAAACAAACAACAACAAAAGCCTTAGGCACACCTGCCTTGCATGTATATGGGACCAGGAGAGAAATCACTTACATACTAGCAGATGGACTTGCATTTGATCGCAACATACAGAATTAATAGATTCACTAAAAGTGGTTTTAGGCAAGGTAAAAATAACTCCAACAGGATATATCCTTAGTCATGGATAGATCCTTCAAATCTTGTACGAGCAAGAGCTTCCTAAATCAGGTGCTCAGGGCAGGGAGGCCATGCGAATGATTGGATTGATCTGGCGACAGGCAGCCGAGTGTGGAGAAGGCTGTGAACTGTTTAACCCTGGCCTTAGGTAAAGCCAACGGTTGCTATGGAGCCATGGGGAAGCCAGACCCAATCTTCCTCTCTTCACCTCCCTCTCATTCTCCCCCGCCCCTCTTCCTCTTCTCTGCCAAAGAAGCCTTCATCTGTTTTTTGTTTTGTTTTTAGTGGAAAATGAGAAAATGAAATTCTCTCATGTTAAATGTTGACAGTTACCACTTTTTAAAGTCTGA
>CABHPQ010137568.1:0-14469 GCA_902168405.1 Peromyscus aztecus | reverse complement strand
CTCTCCCTCTCTCTCTCTCTCTTTCTCTCTCTCTCTCTCTCTCTCTCTCTCTCTCTCTCTCTCTCTCTCTCTCCCTCCTCCTCCTCCTCCTCCTCCTCCCCTACCCCCTCTTTGTGTGCAGGTATAATGTGTTTGAGTGTAGACACAAGTGGGTGCATGTGGATACCAGAGTACAGCTTTTCAGGTCTCATAGGCCACCTTGTTTAAGACAGGGTGACTGCTGTGCATGATAGTTTAGCTGGATCTTGAACTTCTTGGAATTTCCCTATATCCACTTCCCTTCTTGTTGTAGGACCCTTGGAATCACAGCTCTCACTACTATATGCTGCTTTGTGTGAGCTATAAGGATCAGAATTTGAGTTATCAAATGTGTATGGCAATGCTTTCCTTACTGAGCTGTCTTACAAGCCTTCAAATATCAATTTATAAACTAAATAATACATATTGGATGCCTAAATAAAATGTAGTCCTTACTAGATGATATTTTCAGGAACAAGATTTTATCACTTCTCTAATTTTAATACACAAAATTTGTTACCAAAAGTCTTTCTTATCTAATGAAATAAGGGCAATTACCTAAATTTAGTTTTCTTGTTACTATGATTATTAATATGTTATTTGTTTTCTAGTTGTAAAGGTCTGTAATATTCACATATACAAATAGAATCTGGCTTTTATATCCTGACCACTGCCTTCTATGTTTATAAGACTGAGATATTCATCCAGTCTCTTCTATTTCTTCCTTTTTCTTTATATTCTTTGCTTGTTTATTGCTATTTCATTCTGTTTAATGGAATGAACTTATATATATATATATATATATATATATATATATACACATGTTGAATACAGATTATAATTTTGAAATGTATATAAATGTACTTTTGCAGAGGTTTCAGGATATATGAATAGTTTATTTGAGTAACTGCAGTATTTGTCACATAATTATTTATTTAGATATAATTCATTCAATGCTCTTGAATCATGTATTGCTAGATCCAGTAAAATATGGATAATTTGTAGTCAATGAAAGTAGAGCAAAGAAATCACCAGAGAAGACATAATGATATCAGCTACACAAAATTTTCTGGAGCTCTCCATGGGAACAAAGGACTGCCAATGACAAGCAAGAATGTCTCCAGAATCATATATTAGAAAAAAGAAGGAAACAACTAGACAATATGTAAGCAATCCTTAAGCATTTAGCATTCATTCAACAAATATGTAACTTAATAGTTGGCTCATCTTGTTTCTTTCTACTAATTTTTCTTTGTGGAGATATCTTAAAATTCTAAGTATAACATGTTGCAAACCTTTGGGACTTAAGTTGCATGGACTGAATTCGACCAGTCTTGTCAGATCACATAAAAATACTCATGGCTAGTTGTGAGCATCTGTCAATAGTCTTCTGCTTCTGAGCAAAGGTTGTGTCTGTCATAACAGTTTTGATATCCAAAAATACTCCATTTAGTCACGATTCCGGATGCCTACTATGAACATAAAAGAAGCTACAAATGATTGCTAAAGTGATTAGTATTTTGAGAATAATGATCAGCTGTTAGATTTATGCATTGTGAGTGTAAGGAAAATGTTTTGAAAATGTATATCAACACAAGTTATTTTTTCACATTTTAAACGTTCCCATAACTAGGAAATATTAATAGGTAACACATAAAGTTTTCCAAATAAAATCTATATGCATATATAAAATTATATGCAGTAGGGTTTGAAAATGAAAGTTCTATATTCCTTAGCAAACTATCTGGGATTTCTATGTAAAAGCTTTTGTAACTGCTTAGGATATTATTATCATGCTACTAATCACAGGTTAAAGATTCCTGACATTCATCAATTCACATAAGAAATTAACAAAGGTGTAGTTGTGTGTCTTTTCTAAAGATAGCTTTGGAATGTGCTGAAGCAGAAACATGAAACTTCTATGCAATTAACAGTACAGTGACCTCAGCTCAGGAAAATTTAAAGTCAATAGCTGAGAACCAGTTGAATGGACAGTGATTGATTTTGCTTTCTCTGGTCTGTGGAGGAATGATTGATCTAAGCTTTATTTTATGCTAGCCTTTTCTCTACTGTAGAACTAATGAGGCAGAAGGGGTAAAATGAAAATGGAAACAATAGACAGAGATTGTGTCTGCATGGGGCCAACAACATAGTGATTGAATAGTACAGCCTGTGTTTTGGTGTTAGAAATCTGTATTTCCTGTTTTCTACGAAGAAAAGAAACACTTCTCTTAAATGAATTATTTATTTTTATTGTATTTGTATAGGTGTTTTTTCTGCATGCATGTAAGTGCATAGCAAGTATGAAGTGACCATGGAGGCCAAAAGAGAGCATCAGCTCATCTGGAATTAGAGAGGATTGTTGGCCACCATGTGTGTACTGGTAACTGAGCATAGGACCTCCACAAGAGCAATAATCCTCTTAACTGTTGAATGAACTCTCTAGCGCCAAGAAACATTTAAATATTAAAAATTATAATAAAATACATTTTGATCATGTTTCCCCTTCTTCAACTCCTTCTAGATTCTTCCTATCACCCTATTACCCAATGTCATGAGCCGTTTCTTACCTCTGCCCTCTCTTAAAAGAAACAAACAAAACCCTCAAAACTAGAAAGAAAATACATCAAAACAACAACAAAGAAAACACAAACACAAAAAAATGACATTCAAAACAAGCAGGCAAAAATATAGTAAGACAAAAACATGTGAAAACAAAGCAAAATGAAACAAAAAGTTGACACAGATACCATTGAGTTGATGTTTGTGTTGACCAACTATGTTGGGGCATGGGGCCTGCCATGAAGCATTGTTTCTATACTCAGTGATATTTTATTGAAGAAAGCTGAGATTCACTTTGCCATGGTCATTGTTGTAGACAGCTTCTTGATTAAGACTGGGATCCCATGTCTACTTCTCCCTCTCAGTTATAGAACACTGTCAGGCTTGAACTTGCGCAGGCTGTGTGATGGGGACAGTGTTTGTAAGAATGAAGCCTGATGAAAGATAATCATTTAAACAATGATTGAGAACACTAAAATAAAGAATATTTGGTCAATAGGCTCCAGACTCTGCTAAACTCATACAGACTCCCCCCCATACACACACACACACACATCTTCTGGTAGTGTCTTGTGATTTGCACCCAGACATATTTATGGCTAGAAAAGTGAATTTATGTGTATATGAAGACAGAACTGAAGGAGTATATATCAGAGATATATTTTACAAGAAGAGAAATATTAACAGTAACTTGTCACATAAAGAAGGAAGGTTGGTGTCATTAATAAAATTTTCATATTTACTTCTGGAGTGTCATTTCATAATATAAACTACTTTATTAGTTCAATAAGTATTTGTCATGTTAACAAATCAATTCCTACTCAGACTTCAGAATCATGTAGTTTTTACAGACCTTCCAGACATTATCATGTTCTTGCTGTTTTATATCCTCATAACACTGTCCATTGTTTTCTTAAACTTAACACAGTCATGAAGGTAAACCAATATATAACTACTTCTTTCAAGTATATGCTCAGTAAACAAGGACAGAAGCACTTTCTCTTACTTACATTTGTATTTCCAAAACCTGCACAATGCCTGTCACTTAATAAACACTAAACTGAAACAGTTAAATTAGTGAACTAATCTGCCAGGCACAATTTTCAGGACTTACGTTAAGCAGTCAAATAGGATGAGATTTCTCTTGGGAAGAGCAAGTGTTGGAGAGTAACATGTAAATGAAGTCTAGCCAGGTGTAAGAAAACATAAGTCTAAGGAGGAAGCTGTCAATTTTCATTTTTGAGAGGTAAGGTGAACCTCCATGAGAAAAGTGAAGAACATGTTTTTATCAGCTGAAGGAACAGTTTTTTTTAGGATTGGATAAGTTTGCAACTCTGGGAAAAGATACAAAATGTGCTATGAACTTAAGAGGTTTATAGGGGGTGAGCACTGTGTAAAGAAAAGAACTAACGTAGGTTCTTACAAGAAACATAGAACCCATTGGGTAAAAGTGACCAAACCCTTGGGCCACAGTCATTCTCAGATGCCAGCTCATGTTGTGCTCGAGAAAGCAAAATTTTGCATCAGATCTGAAAGACAAAACAAATTTGATGCCATAATCTATCCACACACCTCAGATCTGGGTAGTGGGTCCTCCCTGGAAGACAGTCTCTGTACCAAACATGAATGGCATCCCCAGTGACTATGTTACCGTTTCATAGCATAGGGCAAGACACAGATGAAGACTAGGTAAGAGTCAGGAAATGAGAATGGTATGTATTTCACAGGGGATATTGAAGTCTTAGCCCATATCCAATATGTTCAGGTGGTTACAGATATATTTAAATCAACAAGAGCAACAAATGTACATTCTAGATATTTTCTGCACCATTGAGTGAAATGTGAATACAAGGTCATTGATAACATGCTGTATGTGTGAATATAGGATCATTGGTGAGACTGTGTGTGTCTGTCTGTCTGTGTGTCTTTGTGTGTCTCTGTGTATGTATGTGTGTGTGTGTCTGTATGCACACATGCATACAGGTCCTCTGGTGAGGTGCTATATGGGAAAACTAGCAAAAACATGAACAGAGAGCATAGCATAGGCTCAAGAAGCACACAAAATCAATGATTGAAAAGTTTATTGGTTTTCTGAGTCTGGGTTACCTCACTCAGGATGATATTTTCTAGATCCATCCATTTACCAGCAAACCTCATGATGTCATTGTTTTTCTCTGCTAAGTAATACTCCATTGTATATATGTACCACATTTTATTTATCCATTCTTCAGTTGAAGGGCAGACAAACATGGTATGTACTCACTCATAAGTGGATACTAGATGTAAAGCAAAGGATAACTAGACTGCAACTGACAACTCCAGGGAGGCTACCTAGTAAAGAGGACCCTAAGAAAGACACAGGGATCTCCCAGCAACAGAGAAATGGATGAGATCTGCATGAGCAAACTGGAGGTGGGGGAGGAGTAATGGAGGGCAAGGGTTGGGGGAAAGAGAGCTTATGGGAATGGAAGATGCCAGCTGGATCAGAACAGAGTGGGAGAACAAGGAAAGAGATACCATGATAAATGAAGACTCCACGGTAATAGGAAGAAGCAGAGTGGTAGAGAGGTCCCCAGAAATCCAAAAAGACGACTCCACTATAGACTACTGGCAATGGTTGAGAGAATGCCTGAGCTGACCTACTCTGGTGATCTGATGGCCAAACACCCTAACTGTCATGCTAGAACTCTCATCCAGTGACTGATGGAAGCGGATGCAGAGATCCACGGCCAGGCCCCAGGTGGAGCTCCAGGAGTCCAATTGAGGAGAGAGGGGAGGGATTATATGAGCAAGAGATATCAAGACCATGATAGGAAAAAGCACAGGGACAAATGACCAAAATAGAGGAAACACATGAACTGTGAACCAATAGCTGAGAGGCCCCCTTGGAACTGGACCAGGCCCTGGATAAGTGAGACAGCTGATTAGCTTGAACTGTTTAGGAGGCCCCCAGGCAATGGGACCAGGACCTGTCCTTGGTGCATGGGCTGGCTTTTTGGAACCTAGGGCCTATGCTGAGAAACTTTGCTCAACCTTGGTGCAGGGAAGAGAGGACTGTATCTGCCTCAACTGAATGTACCATGCTGGGCTTACTACTCCCCAGCGGAGACCTTGCCTTGGAGGAGGTGGGAATGGGAGGTGGATTGGGGGGCAAGGCTGGAGGGTGGGAGGAGGGAGGACAGGGGAATCTGTGGCTGATATGTAAAATGACTAGAAAATCTCTTACATAAGATTTTTTTAAAAAAAAGTTTTATTGGATCTGCGTGTCATGATTGATTAACTGGAGAGACTGCAATACATCCTGATTTTCTGTGAGATAAGAAATTCCAGTGTGCTACAAGAATAAGCTTTAAGGAAATTAATAAAATGAAGCTCACTGAAATTTTCCACTCAAAATACAAAGTTGTCTGATTATCACAGAATCTCTACCATCTCCTAAAATCTACTTTCTATTGTGATTACAGAGCACTGTGTCTCAAGCCAGTGCCAAGAGTCACAGAAATACTCACTGCTGAACATGACTTGGAGAGTTGGAGGAGTCCCAGCATCTCCTTTTCAAAGGAAGTATATGCTGATATTGACATATTCAAACAAGAATAAAAGAAACACAACACACACATAAAATAGGTCTGAACTTGAAAGCAAATGAAAATGGTGGTAATTAATACTGCTTTCTTGTTATCAAACTAATGGATTAATGAAGTCATAATACTCAGGTGAGTTATACATGTGAAATAAATGTTTGCCTTAAAGCATTTACTTCCTGATTGATAATTCATATCAACCCCCTCAAAAAAATAAAAAAACAACAGACAACAAAAAACAAAACTCATTTACGACCTTACTATTCACTGCGCTCAGATTTACTAATTTAACTATATAAAGTCCAAATTTCACCTTTTCTAAGTATTTAATTTTTCTCCTGAAAAATAAACTCATTTCCTCTACATCTATGAATATTAACAGACATATAGATATAGATATAAATATGGAAACGATATAAAATATGGATATATACAAATTCTTAATATCATAAAGAAATTACTATTTTAATTACTGGATCTCATAAAAGTTTGGTAGACTATCACAAGTAAATAACTTTAATTATACTAAATGAATTGACAAGCATCACTTGGCCATGCTAAGTGTACAAACGAATGTGGATAGAAGTATGGAGGAGAGGTAGAGGAATAAATAAGAATAAAAGGTTTCATAGTCCTTTCACCAAATGTTGGAAATCCCTTGCTCCTCAATTAATTTTCTAAATCTAATAGTCTCTAAAACAAAATGAAAACATAGCTTCTTTCAAAAGTAATATTTTCCTCTTTAATATTTCTTATATCTCCAATAGCTATATATTTTATTAATCCAATAAATTTCTTTCTTCTTAAATTAAATTATATACTCTTTGAAAGTAGAATTATTTGGAATGTATTATTTTATCCCTAATAACATCTAGTGTAGACCAAAGAACAATCAGTATATGTTTGATAAGGACAATAATGAAATATTATCTTCTTTATTAGGTTTTTTCAAACATGAGCTATGTAAAAAATGTGTTTTTTCAAATCAAAGTGTCACTGACATTTTGGGTTTTCCTAAAGAACTCACTGTATTTAACACTAATGTGGGAGCACAGTTCATTGTAGGGGTTTTTGTAACATCTTTGGCCTCTATTCACTAGGAACCTATAGCTCCTTGCTATGGGAGAAAAGATATCCTCTTCCACAAATGATGCTGGGCAAGCAATATTCACATATATAGAAAGGAAGCTAGATATTTATCATTCACCCTAACACAAACATCAATTCAAAAGAGGATCAAAGACTTTAATGTAAAGTTGGAAGCTCTGAATTTACTGGAGGAAAACATCATGAAAGTGCTTCAACACACAGGCACATAAGCAAAGACTCTGAAGAGAATCTCAGCAGCTCAGGAAAACATGCCAAGAATTGACAAATGGAGCTGCACACAATTAAAAAGCTTTTTTTTTCAGTGCTGGAAGTGAAAGCACAACCTACAGACTGGGAGAAAAGTTTCATCTAGCTACACACCAGAAAGAGAATTATCATCTAGAATATATAAAGAAGTAAACAATAAGCAAACACAGAAACAATACCCTAAACCCCTTAACATCCCATCAACAATTTGGCTAATGAAATGAACAGATAGATCTCAAAAGATGAAGTGTAAATGTCGAATAAACATATGAAATTTTACATTATTATCAAGACAGTTCTTTTCCAGCAATGGGCCATGATACGATAGGAAAATGAGTAAGAGATCCTTTATTGAATGCTATGCAATTGATATGATCTACACTGCATGTGAGAAGCCAGGGGAGGAAGTTCTGACTTTTCAGCAAACATTTGTAATAGTAGACAGTGGTGACATGTTTATGTTAGCTTCAAGGGCCTGGTAATACTTAGAATTAAGGTAAAGAGGAATTTGGGAAAAAATAGTGTTTACAAGAAACACCTGCAGAAAACTTAAGTCCCTAGAATCATGGCAAGGTTTACAGCGGAAAAGGGATGTGTCACATTTTTCAGTGTCTAGTAAGAGCTTCAGTTTGAAGAGAAATAATCATAGGAAAAGACTTCATTGGGAGGCCATGTTTAATTGTCCTTGTCATCTCAGAAAAGAAAGAATAAGCAGTCAGCAATAAGGAGGTAACCAGGGAATTTCTTGAGTAAGCAATTATCCTTGATTTAAAAGAATGATGAACTTCTTAAGATCAGAAGTAAATTGTCCAAGTTGAGCAACTCTTACTGATAAGGACTGTCTTGGATTTTTTCATCTCACATTCACTTTTGTGGCATTTTTAGCTTTGAGGTGGAGAGCCTATGTCAAAATATTCCTTAATGGAGATCAATGTTGGAAAGCACAAGATTAATATTTCCTGTTTTCCAAAATCAAAATAGATTTTAAAAGAAAAATTTGCCCTAAATATTAGTAAAATAGAGTCTTCAAGTTCATACTGCAATTTTCTTATAAAGCATTTAAGTCCTTTAAGGTATATATATAGATCATCAGAACTCCATTCAAGTGTGCTTCTCTATAATAGCACTGCAATATCTCCAGTTGTAAACTTCTCTTAATGTTCTGGGGATCTATATGCCATAGAGACTGGAAAATTCCAAGGCAAAGTAATCAAAATAAAGACACTGACCAAAGGAACCAACACACACACACACACACACACACACACACACACACACACACACACATATATATATATATAAAGAGAAAGAGAGAAAAATCATTCAATATATAGATAAAATACTGAGATGAGATTATAATGAATTTTACAACTAAATAAGACAGTGGGTCTATGTCTATAAAGTCCTTAAATAACAGAAAGTTATTGCTCTGTTGCTTAAGGTAATTGAGTAATTACAGCTGTGAATGCATAATGCAGTGAGACAGAAGACCATATTTTCCTTTAATTTTTTTGTATGATGATGATCCTAGAATATTTTACAAGCCACAGAAATACTATTTAAAACCTAAATGCTATAGATTTAATTCTCATTATAGAAGCCTAAAGGAAAATAAAAAAAAGGTAAAAGTCATTTTTTCCTTTTTTACAAAGTTACAGCATCAGAAATGCTGAGATTAAAAGCATGTTACATTCTTTGAATTATAACTCAAAACAGCAACTATTCTATCTTTATGCATAAGGCCACAATCTTTCCGGTGTTAATTTTGTAACCTCAAGCTTCCACTCTTCTTAAAGTTTGCAATATTATTAGATGAAGGGTTATTTTAGTGAGACTTCCAGAACACTAACAATATGAACATGATGATACACATTACAAAAATTAAACTAATAATATCCCCTATGAAAATATCTTGGTAGTTTTGGGAAATTTTTATTTATGAAATAAGCCATAATTTATTTGAGAATACTATCAGGGCATCCCAATTCTCTGATTGCTCAGTCTAGGAAAAATATTCTACTTTTAAAAATTCTACTTTTAAAATATCAACTATATCTCACGTAAAACTTTGAAAAATGAAAATCTACTTACATTCATTTAACATAAAGACAAAATAGAATATAAAAATGTATATATAAAATATACGTGATATGATAAGTTGATGTTGAGAGAAAAAAAAACAGTTTTAAAAGGAATGCTAAGTTTTTAATTGCAAGGACAAAAAAGAAGGATTAAGGTAAAAGAGCCCCAGGCAGAACAAACTAAAGATGCATCAGTCCTGATGATGGGACATGCCAAGAACATCCTGAAAAGCAGGAGAAGAAGATTGTGGCATCAAATAAAACAGAAAGCAAGCAACAGGAAAGGAGGCAAAAAGTTAGATGTGAGGGGCAGCAGGTATATTTTAATGGATGTGGTCTTGACACTGAGATAAGCAGCCATGTACCTGCTTTGAGCTAACAGTAAGTACGTGGCTACTTTGTCCACATAGACTAAAAGGATGATGAGCAGAAGTAGAAAAGGAGCTGACGCCTGTTATAATAACCTCAGTATAGCATGCTGGAGGTTTAGATTACAGTGAGAATGTGGAGAGGAAGAGAATGACTGGATGCTGCTTGCATGTTGAACAGTTCAAGGACTATGTGTTAGTACAGAGAAAATGAGAGTAGTCAGAAATGATTCCTGAAGGACTGGGATGATGAAGCTACCTCTAAATGAAATGTTTGAACATAAAGGCTAGGATTCTAGTGCTAGGCAGTTGCTGTCAGCATTAATATTTCAAGATAATCTGTCTTTTGAAATTTGACATTTGGTTAGTTTCATTTGATATCAAACCATCTTCTGCATTGTGGAATACAAATAATATTACTTTTTCTTTTCACATTTCTTTTGTGTGATAAAAAAAGAAATGAATAATGGTATTCAACTCATGCTTACTTTTTCAGTAGGAAAAGTTTTGGAAAGTGAAGGTTAACCAGAACGTTCTCCTTCCTCTACCACACTTGCCTATGTTTATCAATTATGTTTATCAATTTATATACAATTTGTAGACACTAGTAAAATGTTATCTTACCATTTTTAACTTTCCTGAAGGGGTAAGATGTGAGGACAATGAAGAGAAGTCATTAATGAGCTGCAAGCACTATATGACCTTTTAATTTAGTTTTATTAAATGAAGCTTTGAAAAAATATGACTTTCCAAAATCAGTCTAATCAAGCATCAAGAGTGGTCAAAGGATGATAGAAACATCTCTTTTTACAGGACATAGAAAGATCCACAATGATATGTATCCTTTAACCAGTAGGGGGATGAAAATAAATACTACCATGAGACAGATACTATTTCACTTTAGTGAGAATGGTGTTTATTTAAAAAAAGACAAAAGACTAACAAATGACAAATGGGAATATAGAGAGAAGAGCATTCGTACAGTATTCCTAGGAATTAGCTTAGTTCAACTATGAGGGAAGTCCATATGTGGATTCTTCAGATTATTCAGAATGGAGCATCTATCAACTCCCTACAGAGAATAGTCCTAGAAAATGAAATCAGCAGGTCAAAAGACACCTACAGTTCCCATCACAATATGCCACCAAATTAAGTCTATTAGTAAATAAATGAATTTAAAAAGTGGCATATACACATATATTCATATATTTGTGTTGAGCTGTGCTCATACAATATATACATACTCTTCCTTGTTATGTCTTGTGTCTGCATAAGCTTCCCAGCTGGTGAAGGTGTTTGGGGAGGTGGGAAACCTTAGGAGATGGGGCCTGAATTGAAGTCCCTGAGGTGTGGCTTAGAAAGTTCTACAGACTTTCCAGATTTCCCTCTTTTTCTACTTCTGCTTGACCATGATATGCGATAATCTACCAAACCGATGTACCACAATGGACTGGAGCCTGTAAAAATGAATTCAGCCGGGCGGTGGTGGTGCCACACCTTTAATCCCAGCACTCGGGAGGCAAAGCCAGGCAGATTTCTGTGAGTTTGAAGCTAGCCTGGTCCACAGAGCGAGATCCAGGGCAGGCACAAATACTACACAGAGAAATCCTGTCTCGAAAGACCAAAAACAAAAAAACGAAAAATGAATTCAGTCATTTTATAAAATTCCCCTTGAGTAGTTTTTCTCAGGTACTGTGTTCTGAACAGTACACTAAGTAAACAAGTTCAGGTGGAGTGACAAACTATTCTATGTTCTCACTCATAAGCAGAAGGCACACTAGTTGGTCTTGGGAATCTTGACAGCTGAAGATAGATAACAGACACTAGTCACGACAGGAAAGAAGTGTGAAAGGAATAAATGAATCAACAGGCAATATTCCCTACACCATAACTGATGAAAACAAAGGCTACCTTATATGCATAGCAGAATGGCATGCAGCCACCACAAAGAAATGGCTAAAATCTGGGGCTTATACGTGCTACCCTTCTGGCTTGATTACTAGCCTAAATATGCATGAATCCAAATATCACATTGTGTTTCAATCATAGAATGAAAATATTATAAAAAGTATGATGATAAATAAAAATAAAGAGATGAATGAAAGGAAAGATAGAAGATAGTGAAAATAAGTTTGTACATATTCAATTCTTTAACTGAGCTCTTTGATGAGTGATAAAGCTTAGTTAATTTTTGTTTTAATCATCACCAAGTTTTTGGTTTGGAAAAGCATGAATAATATGTGCAAAATATCTGAAAATACAATTTCAATTAATATTAGCTTATAGTTCTTCCTCCTATAGCAAACAGAACAGATGTAAGTGGAAAAAATATCATGGGCCAAAACAATTATAAATAGTGTATCTGGTGAGTGAGTAACAAGTCATTCTTCACCATTCTGTTTTTATGTTTCCCATTCATAAACTCATGAATTTCACTTATGCTTTTACATGTATCTAAAGACAGGGTCTCATACCTAAAATTTTAACTTAACTCTTTGGGCACAAACAATCATAAAACTGAAAGTGTTCACTGATACTTGTAATTGCAGAGTAGCAATGGGCACTTAAATTTTCACAGTTAATCTTAAAATTATAACATGAAAATTATTCCTGATTTTTAAATACATGTAACAATGTGACGATTTCATGTGAATTGAAGAAATGAATGTTCATGCACACATTTGTGGGCATCACTGTACTTCCACTGACAGTCAGACAACACAGTATTGCAGTAGGCAGATTAAATGTGAATCATTCAGACTAAATAACTTGGAATAATTTCACAATTTTATTTGGATACAGCAAAAAAATACTAATATAAAATTATAAAAACGTGACTTTTCTATATCATTAAAAATTTAGTATTATAACTTCCAGACACATGCGAAAATTACAATTTTAACTTGTAGCTAAATCACAGATAGATATTAGAGAATGTAAAGTTAAAATATTATAAAATTATACAGCATGCTCTAGATTGACCTACATTCTACAGAGGGTTGTGCAATAGATCCATGTGCTTATCAGTAGCATTGTTACCAAAATATTTCTGATGTAGCTTTGATTTTTTAAAAAAAATCACTCTAGAAACTCAACACAGGATTGCCTAAATTAGTTTTCTCACATTGTTTTAAATATTTTCAATAATTATACTGATTTTAAGCTGTTCACCAAACTTAAGAACTCCAAAATGTACACTTCTTATATCAAATTTTATCAACGATTTTGGATTTGATGCAAGCAGTGTACATTTTGGGGCTTGTTCTCTTGCTTCTATTGATGAGGTGCTATGCTGCGGATCAGAGGCTGTGGAGTTAGACAGTTGGGCCTTAAAAGCTGACTGCTCTCTAGTGGTTAAAGAGAAGGAATGAAAACAAGTTCCCATTCCATAGTTACTCTCACAACATAACCTTGTCTTCTTAATAGCAGAAGATGTTTGAAAGTCAACGTATCTTGGATAACTCCAAGATAACTAATAAAGCATTAGCTTTTTAATGCAATTACCAGGCATGTATTTTAAATGCAGCAATTGGAAATTATTTCCCTAAACACATTGGAGGTCTCACTCAAATAAAAAGGATGAACTTCCTCTAATAACAAAACCAAGTAAGCTATTGAAATCAGTTTATTCACTCTGTAAATGCTGTGGAGGGAATCCCCACAAAATGAAGAACAAAGCTTTAACAGTATGTCAGGAAATCATAACTTTCGATGCTTAGTATCACTGTTTGATTTCTTTCATGCTGTTTTCCTTTTCAGAATAAAATCAGACAAACTACAAGTTTTGAAGATTGTGCTCTGTTGACTTCCTGGCATTTTTGTCATAGTTGTTAGGTTAGCAAAAACAACATCAGCATGTTTATTTTTGCTCACTCACATGTTTATCATGTATCTTTATTTAGTGAAGGCTCCAAATGACTTGACAACATTTATGAGAAATGGATGCTATTCACCTTTTCATTACATACATGAGATACTGAGAGTAAAATGAGGTTCATGGATTAAATGGTTATCAAAATAAAAATGTATCAATTTACCTATGTTGTTGCCATATCTAAGAAAATACCAAGTCACGTCCAGGTGCCCTACACATGAATTAATTGTTTTGCAATTATCCTCCTTTATCACAGCACATCAGGTTCTTTATATTTTTGCATCTGGACAATCCTGCTTCCCTTCTCATATGTGTCTCTTGTTCAACATCACATCCTCAAATTCAATGAACCATGCTTCTTAAGTTTCCTGGAATAGCCATAGTTTTTCCTATTTTAACTATTAAGAGCTCTCCATCAAAAAATCCCCAAGAGGCCTCAACCCTATGCAAAGAACCACAGGCAAAAAAAAAAAAAATGCTGAGAGCAGGAGAAATAATCTTCCCCAGGGAACAGCACATCAATTGGTTGTCCAGAGGTAAATAGCCCTGAAAACATACATACAAGTAACACTATGCAAACTGAGCAGGATATATTTAGAAATATATATGCATATGTATATACATAT
>CABHPQ010137567.1:0-20990 GCA_902168405.1 Peromyscus aztecus | reverse complement strand
GAAGAAGAAGAAGAAGAAGAAGAAGAAGAAGAAGAAGAAGAAGAAGAAGAAGAAGAAGAAGAAGAAGAAGAAGAAGAAGAAGAAGAAGAAGAAGAAAGAAGCTCTGCCTCCAAGGTTTGAACACCGGAAGCTGATGAAATGGAAAGTGAAAACCATTTCAGGAGGTCAAGCCGAGGCTCGCATCTGCCTTTTAACCTGATATTTTTCAAGTCTTCGGGGCCCCACCCAGCTCTCCTGACTCTCCATTATTGTGACTGAATACCAGTTCTGTTTTTCAAAGGCATCAGAGTGCCACTAAGCCTCCTGATGCCAGTCAAATGAGATGCAGGTCGACTGGCAGCGCCTTCGATGCACACCTCAGCTCCCTCATCTTCAAAGCCCTACAGTTCTGTGTGCTGCCCTGGGGCGATTCTCAAACAGTATTTCCAAAGTGCTTTTTTTTTTTCCATTCCTAGTAATGTGAGTAGGCCTAGCAATTAACTAATTTCCAGCCAAGTCTGAAATATCAAAGGTTAGTCCCCAGAGATGACAGCCAGCAAAAGAATGGGTGCTCTTATCTGAAAATTCAGCTGTGTTGATTCTGTAACCCAAGGCTGGAAAATGGCCAGCAGACTTAGTAACCTTTTCAGTCTTCTCTAAGATTCCTCTCATGGCTAGGATGCCACTTATGCCCAAGAATTCAGGCATCTGCTGTGCCTAGGGGGAGGCCTGTTGCTGTGGGTAGAGTTCACTGCCATGGGCAGGGGCTTGGGATCAGCGGAGTGCAAGGTTAAGTTTGTAACCGAAGTCTAGGTGTCTGTCTCACTTGGCATCTCTGTCAAGTTCAGGACCACTAAGGGCATACCGGAGGCCCACAGAAGAGGGAGGATGTCCCAACACGTCTCTAGTGAGGGCTTCATCCTGACTGTAGCTTGCTTTACAGCCTGTTTCTCTCTATCTTGCCTTCATTTTCTATAAAGGTGACCTCTGACTTTTCTGATCTTTCAAATGTAGTTTTGTACCAGAGTTCCAGGTAACTCGGGTTAGCCTCAGACTCACTGGAGAGGACCTTGAACTTCTGACCCTCCTGTTTCCCCCTCCCAGGTGCTGGGATCATAGGTGTGCACCACCACGCTCAGTTTGGGTAGTCCCGGAGATCAAGCCGGGGCTGTGCGCATGCTGAGAAAGCATTCTACCAACTGAACTCTGCCCAATGTGGTTTTGCTTTTCTGTTTCTCACTCCTATTTCTCTCTCTAGCCTCAATCCTTAATACACTCCCTGGAGGTCTGCCCCAGCTTCAAGGTTGAGGTCTGCAGAGCTGTGTACCTCAAGTCTAAAATAGCTACTTTCACCAATGAGGAACACTGCTGAAAATGTAGACACATACAAGCCGTGTATAGTGTGATTTAACTAGCTTAAATATGCATCAAGAAAAGCAGCATATATTGATTCAAGTGCAAAAATTGGAATTTATTGAAAAATAGGTAAGTCAGCAAGCTTTTACAGGCAAATTCTCATCACATGACTAGGGGACTAGAGTTTTGTAACGGCAGTGGCTCCCACTCCATGGCAGCACAGTGATAAGCCTGGATTTCAAATCCATGGGAGGCTGGAAATATACAAACCTGTAAGTCTTGAGAGAATAGCTCATTACACTGGGCGGTGGTGGTGCACGCCTTTAATCCCAGCATTCAGGAAGCAGAGCCAGGCGGATCTCTGCGAGTTCAAGGCCAATCTGGTCTACAGATCGAGATCCACGACAGGCACCAAAACTACACAGAGAAACCCGGTCTTGGAAAAAAAAAAAATAGCTCATTGCATCCTCTCTGCTAAGGGAATATTTGTGTATTCATTTCTCTTGCAGCATTAATCCTGGTAAAGATTGTGTTCATGTCATCATAATTAAAATTTTATAAGTTGCATCGCTTCCATAAAAGCCAGCTATCAAATGTTTGAAATAGCTAAAATACTGGTATAATCAAAACCCACTTTGGAGATTGCTAAGTGCCTGTATCTTTCCTTGACATTGAGCACACAGTCATAAGCTACACTTGGGTGCAGATTCAAGACACCACAGGAAGTAGGGCATGCTGGTGCACGCCTGTAATCCTAGCACTTGGGGGTGGACTCACAGAGAATCAGGAGTTCAAGGTTGCCTTTTCCTCTGCTACAGAGTTCAAAGCCAACCTGGGCCATGAGAGATCCTGTCTCAAAAAAGCCAAAACCAGGTCGGGTGGTGGTGGCGCACACTTTTAATCCCAGCCCTCGGGAGGCAGAGCCAGGCGGATCTCTGTGAGTTCGAGGCCAGCCTGGGCTACCAAGTGAGTCCCAGGAAAGGCACAAAGCTACACAGAGAAACCCTGTCTCGAAAAAAAAAAAAAAAAAAAAAGCCAAAACCAATCAGTTCCGCACTTCCCCGGGGTCATGGCGTATTACAGAAAGAAATAGCTACACACATGACCTTCTTAAAAAGATCAGAACACAGTATCAGATTGACTGTTTTTTGGAACACAAAACTCAGTGAGGTAGAAGATATTTTTTTTAAATGAGTATAAAGCTCTAGTTCTGTAAAGTCCCAAATAACTTAGCTACTTTCTACCTCAAGGAGATGGTGCATACAACCTCACTCTTTCCAAAGAGCTCACATCAGAAGAGGGTCACTTTACAAACTGTGCAGGAAGATGGCCAAGGTTAATGCCAACGAGTTGACTGTCCTTTACAGGGGATGACGAGGACATTTCAACTCTTGTTCTTCCTCAAACCTACAATCCTAGTCTAAACAGGAGAAAAACACCCGACAGACTTCAGGGACTGTTGGACTTTCTATGGAATCCTTGGCCACTATTCCTTAAAACTGTTACCACAAAGCAAAACAAAACAGGGAAGCTTTGAGAAGTCAAGACAGACAAGAAGTTCCCAAGGAGACATGGTGACTAGATGTAGCATGAATCTGGGATGGGATCCCAGAATAGAAAAAAAGAATGTTAGGAATCTGAACAAGGTATGTGCTTCAGTTACTAATGAGGCATCCATGGTGGCTGACTGAACCAAGACTTTCGGGGAGGAGAGGCTGACTGTGGGGTAGGGAACTCTCTCCATTAGTTTTACAACAGTTCTGTGAATCCAAACTTATGCTACATTTGCGTGGGGAGTGGTTGCAATGGACCATTCTCATGGTCCAATATGGTTTCCTCCACTATCCTTCATGCCTGTCAGCAGCCAGCAGATCTCCTTTGCTGCTGTGCTCTGACTCAGACCCAGTCACTGTCTCTAGAACTTTTCAAAGACAAATACTTATCTGGTAGCATCTTCTAAGTTACTCCGCACACCTAGAACTAGGTGTAAGTTCACAAGAGTCAGATGAACGAGATCCCAGCCCCATGGTTGTGGTGGAAGACATTTGCCCTTGGCTACTTGCTGAGACCCTGACCTTCTATGTTCTAAGTCTCTATGTAGTTTCCTAATATAGGAATCAAAAATGCAGGACACCGGCCCAAAGACTATCTTCTGCCACACAGTTGTACATACCTGTGTCAGAATTAGAATCGGTGGGTGATGCTGTGTCGAGGATGGAGGCAGTGTGTATGAGGGTGAAATGGACCTGTGAGCTCTGGTGACTACTGATGGATAGCAGACTCCTCACAGGACATTCTGGTGGCTGTTGCTCTATTTAGAAACCCCCAGCCTTGCTTTTACACAAAAACACAGTACTTGCTTTCAAAAGAATATTTTTGAGAATTTCATATATAAATGCTATATTTACAGCATTCCCTCCAACTTCTCCTATGCACCCCTACTCTCTCTCAAATTCATAATCTCTTTTCTTTGTTATTGTTACACACATCTGTACACATCTGTAACAACCAGCTGAATCTATTTAGTGTTGCTTGTATTATATATTTTTAGGGCTGACTGTTGGGTATTGAATGAGATTGGGTGTGTTCAGTGTAGTATGGTCATATACATAGGGTCCATTTGATATTGGATAATCAGTTACGGGCTCATCTCTGGGGAAGACTAATTCTCCCATTCTCATGCATCATTAATTGCCTATAGCTCTTTATCTGGGGTTGGGCTTTGTGAGATTTCCTCATCCATGTGGACATGTTGGCTGTTGTTGTCCTTGTTCAGGTCTTATCTAGGCAGCCACATTGTTGAGATTTCATGGGTGTAGCTTCCCTGACTGCCCAGTACTCTTTCTATGAAACGTAACATACATTCATAAGACTGCACAGATTGTAAGCATGTAGTTTGACAAGTTTTCACAAAAATAACAAGTCCTTCTTAGGACATCAAGAAACCAAACCCTGGAAACTCTCTTCATGCCTAGCATCAGTCAGTACCACCCCAAAGTAACGCCTGCTCTGGCTTCCTCGGAAGCCTTCTCCTAGCTGAGTCTTGCCTGCCTCATGAGTTTTAAACCATGGGACGATGAGGCAGGTGCCTTGATTGCTGAGGTCCTTTGGCTGAACTGGCAGGAGGGAGCCTCCTTGTGCATGTTGTTTTGCTAGCTCCATTCTCCTTGAGATACAGTCATGCGCAGACGATCATCCCTACTACAGGAATCATTTGTCCCACTCTCATGCTCATTCGGCTTGGGGTTGGGTGTGGCTCTTCTGCATACTGATGCCATCAACACTCTTGTGCATATCTGGTACATACACACACACACACACACACACACTCCATTTTAACTAAGTCAGTCAGATTAGCTTTTGTGATTTTAACTAAGAACTCTGTCTGCAACCCAAGTCATTAGCACCTGGGACACTTCCAGCTTGCAGACTGAAACAGCTGAAGTCCAAAGATGCTTTGAACAATGGAGGTAGACTCCTAGGAAGGAGTAACGACCCTCGTCAGGGTGACAGCTCTGTTCCTGGACCTAGCCTCTGAGACTGATACTTATTTTCAAGTTGCCTCTGTGTGTGCAGTTTCCTTCTGAATTTTGCAAAGGTACTTGGCTGACAGTAATCTGTTTCTACCTCAATCTGATAATGTTAGTTTTTAATGGGATGAAAAAATGATAAGCCGTTATGTCTCTTCCTATTGCTACTCAAGAAGTAGGACTTCCTCCTATTACAGTGAGCACCAGCCGGTGGACACTGGGCTTATTACCTTTTTTACCCACTCTTCTGAATCTTTTTTCTTTATAATAAAAAATTAATTATTATTTTTAATTTGTTTGTTCATGTCATATACCCATTGTGCCTTATTCCGGGTTTACAGAAACAATTTCTTTCAAGTACTTCATGTACGTCAGCTATGTCCATCCCTCCACAAACACTTTCTCTTTCCCTCCTCTCTCTGGTCTCCCTCTCTCCTCCAGCTTCCTCCTTTTCTCTCATATCATAGATAAAAATGATTTTTGTTTTGTTTTGTTTTTTTGTTTTTCAAGACAGGGTTTCTCTGTGTAGTTTTGGTGTCTATCCTGGATCTCGCTCTGTAGACCAGGCTGGCCTCGAACTCACAGAGATCCACCTAACTCTGCCTCCTGAGTGCTGGGATTAAAGGCATGCACCACCACCACCGGGCTAAAAATGGTTTTGTGTACCTAAAATCTAAGACTCATAAGTGAGTGAAAATGTGGTATTTGTCTTTCTGAGTACAGCTTATTTCACTTGACATGATGATCTTTTATACCCGTTTTCCACCAAAATGACAGTTTCCTTTTTCTCCATGACTGAAGAAAATTTATGCCACATTTTCTTCATCCCTTCAGCTGTTGATGGGCATTGAGATAATCCCATAGCTTGGCTACATCTCCTGAGCTCTTTAAAGGTTAAGTCAGAGTGTTCCTTCCTGTAGTGCTTAATACGGCGTTTAATAATGTGATCCATTAAATATTACGATGATATAAACTTCTGAGAGTACCTTGGAAAGAAAGTGTAATGAGGTCAGTACTTCCATCTCCTTAAGCTCAGCGTGAAAGACACCAGCGACGGGAGTTAGTGACAAGCTGGTTCGGCTGGTTGCTGAGTTAACTTGTATTTGTGCTAAAAGAATCATCTCTATGACAAGTTAGGATGAGTTGACTTTAAGAGCTTGGTCCTTCTCCAAGGAGCAGGTATGCACATTGTTATAATCCAGTGACTTGCGTTAATGATTTTATAACAGTCCCAAAGTCACCTCTTGGGCTTTATTCATGCTTGTGACTCTGGGCAAAGTCCAGCTATAGCCAGGGGTGTGCAGGAAACTAGATCTATGTTATCATTTCCTAGCAGGCAGATTAGAGGGATGTCAATATTTATCCTTCTGATTTTTCATGGTTTATAGTGGAAAAGAGCATATAGTAGATTCAAGTGCGTGTGAGTTCAGATCTTGACTCCACCATTCCTTGGCTATGTGACTTTGGGCCATACAGCAATGTAGGAAATATCCTAAAACCTTGGAGGCTATAATTAAAACAGTGACAATGGCACTTACAGGAATTTGGAATTGGAAGACTTAGATAGAATTGTGCATATAAAATGCTAACAAGGTAGTTGGTGCAATGTATCTAATATATGTGAATTTTTTCCTTCTGAATTTATTTTCTTTATCAGTTCCAGACATGACATCTGGTTTCTAGATGTGTCTTTGTTGGTTTTCTTGCCATGGGGTTTTACTTCTGTCCCTGTGTAGGGCAAGGCAGGCCTTCAAGTATCAGCAATAGCAAGACTTCAGGAATAATTTCCCCCTCAGCCTCTCCTTTGGGTAGGAAGACATGTATGGTACATCACTCCCACTTTGCCCAGCCCTCAAGCCATCCACAGTTGTTCAGAGTTGTGCATCTGCCTTTAGGGAGACAGATACAAAGTCTAACTAGGGACATAGAATGTTAAAAGTGCAGTTGGGTCCAATGAGTGAATTTGGTTGGGAATGGGGATTAGTAAATGCTGGGGTGGCAGCTGAATCGATGTCACAAGTTAGAGTCAAGGGCATTCAATTTGACTGACTATGGGGCAGAGGCTGGAGACCTGCTTTCTAGCTCAGGCTGCTTTTCCATCTGAACTGGGTCCCATGAGGAGCCCCACTTTTCCTGAGTGGTAGGAGCATGCCTCCACTCTTTGTACCCAAAGAGCATGCACAGAAAATCATCACTACTGAGCACACAGAGAACACATACTCCTCCAGAAAAACTGACTCTCCTGTCCAAATCTCTTGGAAATGGACACTTGCCTTAGAAGGATGATTAGGAACACACTTGCGTGACAAATGAGATGTTATTCAAAGGTTAGGCTGCAGACTGTGATATTTATAGAGTTAGAGCTAATACTGGTGTGGAGAATAGAGAACTGGGGACCAACAACACTCTGCCGAGTTCAGATGGATGGTCCTTTGTAAATCATTTCTCTATCTTCTTGCTTCTTGTTTCTCCAGTGTACGTAGGAAGATAGCATTACCAGCCTGGGGTAAAAGATGTCGGATGAGTAAAAGTGTAATGATTATGTGGGCAACATTTAATTTGCTATCAAAGTCAGCCACGCTCAGATGTTGGGGAGTAAAACCAAGATTACAGCACCAAGCAAAACAAGACCAACTTTTGCTCGTGCATAGGAACGCAAGCATGTCAAATTTGGTGGCATGCATTTGTAAGCCCCCGGTAGACACTGAAGCGGTCACCTGCAGATTCTTTCATGAACTGTATAAGCCACTGGGACAATTTAGCCAATGGAACTGAGGCTCAGTTTGTACCGAGACAGTGAGGCTGTCTTCTCTCCAGGCATTTTGTGCCGCGAATGGGAATGCACACAGACATTGTAGAGACAGGCACTCCCATTTGAGGATGAACCATTCCAGTGGCAGCGGTGTCAGCCCATTTGGCTGCACACTCAGAGTTCTAATTGCTCTGCTCTATTTCTCCTAGTTTATATTGCGAGATACGTTTATTTGAAATTATTTGTTTAGTACCTGCAACACACAATCTCATAATTTCCAAGTTACATGAGTAGTTTTTTTTTTTTTCTTTTTCTCTTTCTTCCACTGCGAGCTCCCAGAGCTCAGAAGTTTTGTCTTTTTCTACCTGCCCTTCCTCAGCATTGAAGGCAGTGGCTAGCTCACGAAGAGAGCTTAGAGGATAGTGAGTGAATTCGTAACATTGTAACGTGTTAATCTCCAAAGGGGATTTCATCTTTTAAAACGAAACACAGTGTGCAGAGTTGAGATTGGGCTTAGCAGCCGAGTCCACCGGCCAGCTCTGATGTTTTTATCTATACCTTGATTAAGCAACATGCCCTCTGACCTGTGCAGTGGGAGTGGTATCCCTGCATTGCAGGTGTCCCCTGAGGCTGACCAGATGGAGAGGAAGTGAAGATCCCAGGGTAAAGTGATACCCGGAGTCTTCAGAAGTCTTAGGAGGCAGGAGTGGGCTGCAAACCAGGGCTGAAGAATCCGACCGGGGCTCTAAGTTTAAGTTCTGGTCTTTATGTGGGACACACAGAAATCACACAGCACTGTGCCTGGCACAAAGCGAGTGATGGACAGCTCACTGTTGCCAACTGAAGGCGACTGTTGGAATTATCATTTAAAGGGAGCAAAGAAGCTCAAATCCACTTAGGAGGGAGAGCAAGCAATTTTTAAAGAAACTCAGGATAGAAAATTTCTGTAATTGAACACCAAATCCAGCTGTGGGTTTCCTGGCAACCAGGGCAACAGAAATGACCACAGTGTTTTACATAATCTTGGACCTGATTATGTTTTTTAAAAAAGGTTATAAAGAATAAAAGTTTTTTTATAAGCTATACATGTGCAAAATGGAGTAAGAAAAACTGATCCTCTTGCTCCCGGCCCTTTATTCCCATCTGAGATCAGGAGAAAGAAACTGGAATTTAGGGAAAGGTTTAATCCTTAGCCACGAGTTTAAAAAACAAATGACCATGGGTCTTGTTCTAAATGCAAGTTACTAGAGTGGCCAGGAACATCCCAACTTGATTTTAGGGTTCAAGAGCAGAAGGGAGGAGGATGACTATTGAGGGATGATGTTGTCATGGTTTGAATCTGAACTGTCACCCGGGCTCATGCTCCCTGGCTGATGGCACTATTCTGGTAGGATGTTGGAATCTTTAAGAGATGGGGTCTGACTACTGGAAGTAGGTGATTGGGAGCTGGCCTTAGATAATTAGGACCCTCCCTGGTTCTAGCCAGTCTCTCTCTATTTCCTGGCCCACTGCTCTGTAAGGAGTCTACACCACACACTCCCTCTGACACAAACTCTTCCATATCCTCCTTGATAGGATAGATTATACTGTCTGAAATCTTGAACCAAATTCATCTTGAGCTATTTCTGCTACAGTGGTGTAAAAGTAAACAACAACAACAACAAAAAAAGATGGAGGAAGTGAGTATGGATTTAAATACACGTGTGCTATTACAGGATACCAGTGCACAATGGGATTCCGTCTCCACCAAGACTGGGCAGAATTAACGGTCCTAACAACTTAAAAGTGGGCTTCAATCCTAGGTTGAAGGCAATTCCTCTCAGCCCAAGGTGTCATACACTGGGTGCAGCAGGGAGGCACCATCTCTGCAAGCCATTCATTAGGCTATGCTTGTAGAAGCCTGGGATAGTCTGCGGTTGTTCCAGTTAAGGGAAACTGAGTCCCTAGGGATGCTGATTGAATAGCAGTGTGTTAAACATGGCTCTGTTCCTGGAAATAGTGGTCAGCACAGGGCATTTAGATACCAGATTTCTAGAATTCAATACATTCCTTCCACATCTTACTCAACTCAAAACATGTACAAAGCCAAGCATGGCTGCACAAACTTGTAATCCTAGCACTCAGGAGACTGAGGCAGGAGGATTTCTATGAGTTTGAAGCAAGCTTGGGTTTTATATACTGTAGCTTAGCAAGCTGTAGTAAGAAAGCCTGTCTCAAAATTAAACTAAACTAAACTACATGTAAGAGGCAAGGGAGGTAGAGTTGCCCTTCTTTCTGTAGGATTTGGTTTGGGAAATTGAGCTAGTAGGCCAGAGTCTTGCTCTTGGCTGCACAAACAGGCCCAGGACCACAAAGCAAATGGTTCCAGCAGAGCTAAGACCTTCCCCAGGCACTGATGACACCTGTAGGAATAAGAGTTTTGAATGTTAAGCTTTTGGATAGCACTGGTTATCTTCTAACTCAACACGGCTGTCTTGGATTTCCAAAAGACCTCCCCAGTAGTTAATGGAGGCACAGAAATATGGTATGTTATTAGTAATCTCTGGAGACCTGGGGGACGTGGGACTCTCCATAATGACAGTTCTCTGATCTTGTTGGCGAGAATCTGAAGCTTGAAAGATAATTGCAGTTGATTCATTTAGACAAACCACAAACATCTCAGTAAAAATTACTGATGCTCAGAACCTAAACCCTGGGCAGAGTGAAGGCTCTCACCACGCTGATGTGGTGGTTTCTCACAGCTGCTTATGTGAAGACACTTGGGACAATTTATAGATCCATTTCCATCAGACCTTAAAGGATGCCACTCGCACCTACCTATGTGATTGTGTCTCATTTTGATACATAAATGTGGATGTGGTTCTTAGGTGCCTCAGACTGAGATGGGCATTGATTTTTAGAAGAATACTTATGTAGGATTATAGAAAGGATGTTGATAACATCAGAGCTGGCTGGCTTGTATAGGGCCTCCTGGAAAGTGAAGAAGTAGCCTCTGCTTCTGTCTGAACTCCTGGAGGGCTAAACAGGTACTATGTATAAGGTTCGAAGTAAATGCAAGCCTCGTGGTCTAAGCCCTGGGCATTTTCCGTGGACTGTTGAATCCTTTCCATGTGCTACTTGTATGAGAGAATGCAAAGGCATGAGATTGCATTCCTACCCCCCAATGACCTCAGAAAAAAAAAAACACAACCCAGCTGAAGGGATGAATATAATACTGACCGGACCATTAAATCGTCAGCAAAGGCTGTGCACAAGGGAGTGGATTCCTGGGATGTTGAAACTGGCGTTTAGAAAAAGGACAAGCTACCTGGAGAGGCTAAGACCTTGTCATAGAGCAGGGGACTGGAGCTAGATTGCCATGGGTGGAGGGTTTGGTGGCACAGAGAGTAGAAGAAGACATGGACTGACTGAGGCTATCACTGAACATGTAAGTATGTCTGCTTATCTCCAGCTAGATTGCATACTGCCTGGTGACCTTTCCCTCCATGACCAGCACACAGCCGTGCATACAGCAAATGAACAACAAACATCTGACAGATGAGGTTGTGAAATATTCAGAAACAAAGAGGGGAGGTGCACTCACTGCAATTGGTAATATTAGCGAAAACATATTTAAATTCACTGCTAGCATCACCTAAATATCCCCGTGCATATACTTAAGGTGAAGGAAGAGAATCCTAATGGCTCCTTATCCTATGTTCTTACCTTGACAACGGGTTTGTTTCTCGGATCCTGGGAATCAACCCAGGACCTTACATACACTAAACACCACTCTACCCCTGAGCCACAACCCTGACCCAGACAGTGTTCTTTCTTACACCCAGCAGGTTTTTTTTTTTTTAAACAACAACTTTGATCCTATTTAAAAAGGCACTTCCAAAAAGAGAGAGGTCTGCTTTGCAAGGTGCATTCTAGAGGGATTGGTTATTGGGGGATGAGGTCACTGCTTTGGAGGCCTGGTGACAATAGGGGGCTGACTGTGCCCAGGGAGGGATTTATCTCTGTGACCATGTGCACTGGGACAAAAAAGAATGGGTGGCAGGGCTCCCTTTTGGACTCAAACTAAGGAAGGAAACAAAGGTGGGGGGGGCACTGAATTAGAAATCAGGGACTATCTTCACACAGATGTGTCGTTTCTATTTTCATAATCAACAGCAACCATTGCTTCATGTTAAGAGCCTTCGTTTCTTGTTTTCCAAGAGGAAAAGGGAGAAGAGCCAGAACCCAGGCTGAGGAATCTTCTTGGTCTCTCACACAGCTGCACTCCTGTGGTCCAGGCAGTTTGCCAGCTCATAAACACCTTGATGGCTTACTCTGATAGACTCGCAAACCTTGCAGGCAATAGGGGACCTGTAGAAGTTTGGTCTGAAATACTGATAATACCCCACACCCCTGGGGCTCACATGACCCTGAGCACCTAGAGAGGACGTGGGGATATTTTTGTTGGGATGAATGAATAGGGGTGAAAAGGCTGAGGGAGAGAAAAAATAAAATCGCCTCTAGCCTGAGATCTTATGGCTTTCAGATGTGCAAGGGGCCGGGACTCTCTGGACATCAGCCTAGGTGGATGGCCTCATTCTAGGGAACCCTTGTAACTTTGGAATCACCCAAATCTGCCCTCTTGTTTTGACAGTTTGCCTTTTACTGAACATCTACCATTAGGGCTCTAAACAGTATAACTTGAGGGTGGTTGGGGATCAAAGTGCGGACAGGCTATGAGGTGTCTTTGGTGTCCAACCTTCACCCAGATCTCCACCCTGTCATCCGGAGAATCTGAGTTTCCATCCCCTGAATTTTTGCTTTCTGTTCCCCCTCTCTCTCAGTTCACTTCTACCCTCTCAGCTTAGTGACACCTTTTTGTCCCGCCCAAATGTCACCTGGAGCCAGCCCCCCCATCCCCACCCCAAGTGGTCTTTCCCTCTCTATTTCTTTTGAACAGATGTGGTAGTCCACTGGTTGTTGTGATGTATTATGCCCACCTTCCTGCACCAGGTACAGAAACAGACACTGTGAGCAAGGCTACAGAGAGAGGCTTAGCGTTAACAGGACACTGGGCTCTGCTTTGCACGTTGATGTGGAGATTTCTACAAGCACATCATGGGTAGTATCTATATAAGCAGGCTTCTAGCTGATGTTTGTAAACAATTATTTGCTTTTGTATAGAAATGTATTGTGTATGTTTACTAAGTATGTCTGCACTAGATACACTTAGGAAACTATTATGTGTACACTAGTAATTTCTAAATATAACAGAAGGAATTGATTGGTTACATAGAAGCCTCATTTATACCCAGATTTACTGATTCCTGATGGGTCTCATGATCTGTGTCTCCATGGAAACCTCCAAGGCTGGTGTCTAGGGCCAGACTCCCAACTTTATGCAATTGAAAGAAGGGTTTCATCTCTCCTGTCTCTTGCTCTCCTCAAACTGGGTCTCTTCCAGCACCAGATTTTGTGAGAGTTCACATGATGGGTGACTTAGTGTGTGAGTGTGGCTGGGTCATGGTATCCAGATACGTGGTCAAACACCATTCAGGATGCTTCTGAAATGTTTTTGCATGAGATTGACATTAGAACTGGTAGGTTTTGAGGAAAGCAAATTGATGTCTTCCATCGTGTATGCGTGTGTGTTGGGGGGCTGGGGTCATCTCGGTAGTTGAAGCCCAGACTAGAACAGGAGGCAGATCTCCGCCCCCACCCCTGAGGATCAGAGCAGCCTCTGGATAGTCTGCCTTCCACCTGCGGCTATAGCCCGGAGTCTTCCCTGGTCTCTAGCCTGCCAGCCCACTTTGAAGATTTTGAATTTGTCAACCTCTCTGTCATCGCTTAAACCCGTATCTTTCTGTTTGTCTTCTTACATGTGATTAGTTCTGTTTCTTTGGAGAGCTCTGACTTACTATCTCCCTTAAGAACTGAATTCAGCTCCTCACGGCAAAATACAGGAGACTCTTATGCAATGCGGTGCCCCAGGTGGACGTTCACCAGGACAGTCCGAAGAGCCCTCAACAATTCAGGTTCCTGGTCTGCAGCTTCTGAGGCTATGTCCTCTCAGGGTTTGTGTGGGGCCTAGAACCTGCACTTACAGGATACTGGGCTATTTTTTTTGTTTTTACTAGGTGATCCTAATTCATCTAAAACTGGTTTAGAGTACTGTGAGGAAAAAAAAAGCTCTCAAAATAAATAAAAAAAAAAAAAAACCAACCCTCTGGCCTGGAGTGTGCAGTTCAAGTGAAAATTCTATTTTGGAGTAACAGCATCATAGTGACCCACTGTCCTGAGTGAAAAGTCACCCTAGAACCCTAAAGCACATGTCTTTCCTGGAAACCCAGAATGTGACCATATTTAGAAGTAAGGTTGTTGCAGATGCAATTAGCTTAGATGAGGTCATTCTGGAAGAGGGTGGGCCCTTAATCCAGTCTGACTGGTGTCCTTTGATGAAGAGGAAAAGGGACACAGGGACAGATCCAGAGGGAAGGTGACCACGTCACAGTAGAGGCAGAGCTCGGAGTTTTGATGTTGGAATGCCAAGGAGCTACTATCAGAACCCAGAGGAGAGGTCTGGGCTCAGGCTGTGCCTCAGAATCCTCAGGAAGGAACGAACCCCCTTCCTCATGTCTTGACTTCGTACTCTGGCCTTTAGAACTGTGAGAGAAAGAATGTCTGTTGCCCTAAGCCACTCCATTTGTGTTACTTTGTCCGGACTGTCCTAGCAAACCTGTCTACCTGCTGTAAGCAGGTCAATGGTTGGATACCGTAAACACAGCTGTTTTCAGGCATTGGGCAATTGGCAACGCAGGTCTATGAACCTTAAAGCAGGCAGACAAATGGATGGGGCTGCATCCATATGACCCACCATCACTATCAAAACTAACTATGGAAACTCTGCCCTTACAGGGTGGGGGTTCCTGTTGGGGGGAACTGTCCATAGGAGTTGGTACTAGGAATCTAGACATCAGAACTTCCAACCTCAACCTGCACGATGTTGCTTACTGCAGGCGCTAAGCACATGATTAAGGAACACTCGTGGATGATGGCTCCTAGGCTGATCCTGCCTCTGAAGGTTTAGATCTTTAACAGTGATTCTCAACCCCAGCTGGACATTGGATCGCCTGAGGAATGCTCACAGCCTATGAATGCTTACTACATTTCAGACCAGCTAAATGCAGATGTAGGGGGAGAGTGAGAGGCAAGCATCCATGTTTGTTCAAACCTTTGCCTGGGATCCTGAAGGTTCTGAAGGAGGTATTGCTTGGTCCTTCAGTTACTTGATAAACCACTCATCAGCCTCTTTTACTAATTCCTGTGCAAACTTAACGTGAATAGATTTCTGTAGTGAGATGTGGACATCTTCTAAACTACCCTCCGCATGGTTGTGTGAGTACATTTGCACATACAACCTCCCAGATGAGAAGTGATTCTGTGTCATGTGATATGGCTGGCCTGATGTCCTCCCCATTTCTAGGGATGTTTTTCTTAGAGGGCCATTCACAGCTCCCTGCCGCTCATGCTCCATATCCCGGGCAGCCGGTGCTATTCCTATGCTCTGTGTGAACCCCAAGGCTTGCATATATATATAAAGCCACAGAACAAGGAAGCAGCCGAGGAAGCAGTGTCTACTGTCTTGGTTCTGGAAGCGAGGCTGGGAAGCAAAGGCACCCGAGGAGCCAGCTGCCTGTGAAGGTTCTGCGGGACACTCCTCCTAGGTCTCTTCCTTAGCTTCTAGTGTCTGCCACCGAAGCTTGTGCATGCGTCACTTCCGCCTGTGTCTCATGGTCACACGTTGTCTTCCCCCTGTGCTGTGTCTTTCTGTACCCCCAGTCTCTTCTGAGAAGAGTGCCACTTCCCGAATTCAGTCCTGAGGAGTACAGTGATGACGTAGAACTAAGAAGTATCACAAGTAGGAGCATTAGAGCAAACCCTATTGTGGCTCATTCAAAACAACAAAATAACCAAAACGTCAACAATAAAAAATGGTGCCAATTAGGTTGTGAGAAGGGCCCACCCTACTCCAGTATGACCTTAGCTTAACTTAGTTCTGTCTCCAGAGGCCAGGTTTCCAAATGAGGTCCCATTCACAGATACTAGGGTTGTAGCTTTATTATGACTTGAATGTTTGTGTCCCCTGTGAAATCCGTGTGATGTATTAAGAGGTAAAGTCTCTAAGTGGTAAACTCAGAGGCCAGAGCCTTCACACTGATGCTAGTGACCTAATGAAGAGGCTGAGAGAGCGGCTGAGGATGTAGCTCCATTGGTAGAGTGCTTTGATTAGTGTGCATGAAGCCTTAGGCTCTATCCCTAGCACCATAGAAAGCTGGCATGGTGGCCAATGCCTGTCATCCTAGCACTTGGGAAGTGGAGGCAGGAGGATTTGTAAGTTCAAGGACATCCTCCCTACACTAGAGTCTATCTCAAAACCAAGTGGGGGTGGCACTTAGGGATCTAGCCAGGCCCCTTTTCTCTCTTCCTTCTCTTCTGCCATGCACAGGTTCACTGCCCCTTTCCTACTGAGACATCATGTTGGAAACAAACACCAGACCCTTTACTGCCTATGAACCAGCCAGAACCTTGCTCTTAGACTCCCTGGCCTCCATAACATGAGCAGTGACTTCATACTATTTACACATCACCCTATTTCAGAGCACCACAGATAGACCAAGGTGGACTTCAGCATCTCTCTTTGAGGGACACATCTTCAATGTCAACTTGAGCGGATTTGGAATCACTAGGAGACACATCCCTGGGCATGTCTATAAGGGTGTTTCCAGAGCAATTTAACTGGGGAGGAAGAGCCACCCTGAGCGTGGGCAGCAGCACCCCAGTGGGCTGGGGACCCAGACTGCATAAAAATGGACGAAGGAGGAAGCGAGCTGAGCACCAGTGTTCATCTTTCTTCCTCCTGACTGTTGATGCCATGTGACCGTCTGCCGCATGCCCACTGTCTCCCCTGCCATGAGGATCCCGAATTAGCCCTTCTTCCTGCATTTTCCAGGCTTTCTGTCACAAGAAAAAGTACGTTTTTGCTGGTTTTACTTGGTTGCAGGGGGTGCTTAGTTAGCTTGGTTGTCCTTGACTAACAGGGCCACCTCTTCTGGCTCTTTAAAGCAAAGGCCTGTGGTCTGTCCAAGGGGAGTTCTGTATCCTTGCTTCACAAAGAATAATGAGTCTTCCTGCTTCATCTACGCCACCCATGTCACCTAGGAGCGTCGTCACCTAGGAGCACATCAGACATGCAGACTCTGGTCCCACCCAAGCCTATTAAACTGGTCCCCTGCAGTTCACCAGGCTCTCCAGGCAATCCAGGTACACTTCAGGTTTTGAAAAGCAGTGGTCCCAATAACAAAGAGGCATTTTCCTTTTGAATACACATAATATGCTTTGTTTAAATGGGAAAAAGTAACCGCTGATCATTCCTTTCTCAAATATTTTCCAAATATCCCTCTAATTATCAAGGTAAGTTTAAGGAGAGAAGTTTTGAAGTCTATGCATGGTGGAATAGGTTTGTAATCCCAACACTCAGGAGACAAGGCAAGAGGATTGCAAATTCAAAGCTATCCTGGGATACATAGTGAGTCCCCAACTCAAGTTAACAATCTTGAATCCTTCTTGTTTAACTAGAAAAACTCCAGTGTCGGGTACACTGTGTTAAGAGAAAACCTGACAGAATTATCCCCAGTTGGTAGTAGTTCAAGTCTGAAGGGAGGCTGGGTGGTTGTTGGTGATGGGGCTCAAAGAGTCTTCCCAGTGGGGACCACTCAAACGGTATTTGGAAGGACAAATGGCTTCAAGTGGAGAAGCCAGGGGTGGATGGGCCTGACAAGGGCAACTCTTTGCTGTTTAGTCTTCTGGGCTCTGCACCTGGCTTCCAATCGCACAGACGCTGTTGATTTCGAGGGATCTGAAGGTAACTAAGACACTGCAATCTGAAGCTTCTCAATCTTCTAAACCCCTGACCTGAGCATCAAGGGGGGCAATTCAATGAGAGAAGCAGGCAAAAATCTCTTAGTGTTTGGTGGGATGCACTGGAGACTCTTGGCTCACAAGGAGTGGGCCACTTAGAGTGTTCGGTTTTTAAAGCTGCTTTTCACCATGGCAGGATCTTGGAGGTGTGGATGAAGAAGTCACTCCAGAAGTGGGGAACTGTTACTGCCCATCCTTTCAGAAGGAAAAAGGACTGTGCTTCACACTAGGGCTGACTTCCCCCTGCTGTGTTCTCACTCTGGCCACTTTCTGTCTCTTTAAGTTTCATTTCCTTGAATAAGACATACCGTTCTAACTTTTAAAACAAGATTTGTTCGTTTATTTGATAATTTAATGTGTATATGTGTACACCTGCATGAGTTTATGTGCACTACATACATGTAGAAGGGGGCCAGAAGAGAGCCTGCATCATGCGGAACTGGAGTTACTCCAGCTCCCTAAGCTTTTTTTTTTTTTTTTAAGTATGCAACTTTTAATCTTATGTTTAATGAGGATAGAAACTCGGCTTATACTTTGTGCAGAGACTAATGTCTGAAATGTGTTCTGGTGGAGAAATAACAAAAATAAACAAATCTCCTCTCAGGTAAACAACAACAAATAAACAAACAAGAAAACCACCACTACAACACCTGCCCCCCCCCAAAACCAAACAAAAATTGAAGAGGTTTCATCTAGTTTTTCACTGTTCAGAAGTATGAGACTTAGTGTTATAAGAGACTACTTAAAGCCAAGTAAATACATTTTACATGTACCCAGTGTTTGAGTGTTTAGTAGCAGGTAGAGATAGAAATGTCCTTGTTTCAATCAAGAGGGGAAAAATCATTCTGCATATGTAAGGTTCAGCTTACCTTGACCCTACCACCTGGCATGAGGCTTTTCTCTCTCTCTCTCTCTCTCTCTCTCTCTCTCTCTCTCTCTCTCTCTCTCAATCTGCCTTTCTCTGTGAGCACTGAAGTGACCATGAATGATCCTCCTCAGACAAGGAGCACTCTGGACTGTTCTTGCCTCTGCAGAGCTGGGCAGAGCTGTAAGGAGCCACTGGGAATAGAGATAGCCATGGCTGCTGAGGTCTCTGAAAGGTCACACAGGAAGTTGGTTGGCAGAGCTCACAAATACTACCAGGAAGGGAGAAAGTTATTTTAAGTAAAATGCATCACCACACTAACAATGATGCTAAAACCTACAGCTTTGAAGCTTGGTCCTTTGAAAGAGTAAGTTATTATATAGTTTGACACAAACTTCTTTTTGGATCATTTTGAAAACTTTTGACTAGTATAGTACTGTAAAAGGGACTCTAAGGTGCTACCCTAATACCCCCTGCTCCATTTTCTTGTGTGTGTGTGTGTAATACACACAGACACAACAGTTTGAAATTCATAAGCATGCTGACATGTCCATAGTTTGTTAACTTTATATGGAAAGTAGAAATCTTTGAACATGAATGCACTGGTTTGTGTGTGCATCATAAATGGGATTGAAATTACTGGTAAATAAAGGTGTGAGTGTTATGTACCTTAGCCTAAACTGGGTCCTTACTAGAAGTTTAACTTTTCTTTTTAGATTTATTTTTAAACTATGTGTATCTGTGTATGGGTGCATGTACACATTAGTGCTGGTGGTTCCTGTCAGACTCTAGATTGGATTACTTGGAGCCAGAGTTCGAGGTATTTATGAGCAGTCCAATATGGGTGATGGGAACAAAATTCAGGTCTTCTCAAGAGCAGTATGCACTCTTAACCCCTGATCCATCTTCTCCTCAGCCCTGAATTTTAACTTTTGAAATGATAATAATAATAGTAATAATAATAATAATAATAATAATAATAATGCAACAGACACTATGTGAATTCAATCTTGGAGACATAGAGTATTTCCCATAGATTTTGATGTCAATATTTTTAAGAACATGATTAAAAGCAATGCAATCAGTCATGTGCTAAACAGTAATTTTTATCTATAAGTGAAAAAGCTCAGTGATATAGGAGTTATTAATGTAGCAACAACATCCAACCCAGTGAATGCCAGTTATCTTTTCTGTGGGCTTTCAGGTGGATGGAGTAACCTAATGAATGCAAGAGCTGATTCACAAGAAAAATTTATGCAATTTTTACTAATTTCCTAGGATCTTCACAAAAGAGCAGAATTCAGAATGACCACACAATGATATTTTTATACATTTTAGACAAAGAACACTAAATTTGTGAAGAAATGGCAGAAGCAGTCTCTATCTGAGAGAGCATTACATTCTAGTGGTGTTATTAGGAAAGAGATGGAGGCGGATGGAGGGGACTACAGTAAGAGAAGGATTACTTTGGAGTTTGTCTTTCCAGGTTTACAGAATTCTCAATTGCCAGTCTCCAAAGAGTAAAGGCATCTCCCAGCACTGCTCTGTGAAGTAGGTCCTCCCCCAAAGAACCTTGTCTTGCTGCAGGAAGGCAGGCTCCTTCTGAAGGGATTTCAGAGTGAAATTAGCAAGGTGATGATTTGGCATGTTCTGAGGTGGCTTGTCTTCAAATGCCTTCATAACATTATTTACTAGGTTCCTACCACGGGTCAGCACTGGACTTGGGACACTTGGTGGCTGGGTAGAACACAGGACCAAGAATGGTACCTGCTCCGAAGGAGCTCACCCTCTAGAAGTAAAGAAGCACCTCTGGGAGACTGTGAAGAGGATGCTGTGGGCTCTCTCCTGGAACATTGGGGTACAGGAGATGCTACGGAGAGGGGCAATCAGAGAAACAGTGAGATGGCAAAAAGTCCCTGCATACACACCGAGAATTAGGTAGCAAGTAATTTTGGTTTTTGTGCACACTGCTTGGTATGATGAGTTGAATGTAAATTTGTTTGGCTCCTAGAATATACAGTACCCAGCAGAAAATGAGGAAAACATAGCCTTGGCTCTTCCTCAGGATGAGTTATGTTTGACAAGTGTTTTGTGATTGGGAGGCACAAAGTGTACCCGTTCGCTCATTTCCAGGCAGTTGGAGGGAAGGCTTCAAGATCAACTTTCTTCAGTATGCATTCTAAGGAGGGCTCAGGCTCAGCAACGTGTAGGGAGAAAAGACATCGATGATTAGAACTACAGAGAAGTGGGAAATACTCTGCTGAGCTTTCTTTACACAATGGAAACAAATGAGTCATTTAAAAATTATGTAGTTTTTTATTACGATAGAGTCAGTTCATTTCCTTTGAATGCTTGTATTGGCTTTGCTTTCTTTCTCCCTTTATTAAGCTCCAAGCTCCATGCAGGAAAGAGCCGTTTACTTTTGCTCACCGCTTCATCCTCAGTGTCTCCGAAGTCCTAATATGTACACCGAATATTTGTTGATGGCATGTTGTTGACTAGAGAAAGGAATGTCAACTCAGAAACTCAGCACTAGCCGTCCATAATGTCG
>CABHPQ010137566.1:24946-35046 GCA_902168405.1 Peromyscus aztecus | reverse complement strand
ATATTTCTAGCCTATCTGCCCTGAAATATGTTGTCAACATTTTTGGGTTCTGGACAGCTGGACAGAGCTAAATGTAAGCTATTATCCTCCCACGAGCCATATGCTCTGGGAATCACCCTGTTGACAGATTTATAGTCCTTTGTTGTGATCAAAAGGAGAGTAGGTGTGACTCCAAAGTATACCTCACACAATCCAGGCACAACAAGGCAAAGCAATAATTTATTGCCTCTTCTGTGGTCTTATGAATACAAAACAGGCAGAAAGTAGATTGTTGAGCTGAAAAAATACAAACTACAGTGGTGTTTTTGAGCAAGTACATTTCCCCTAAAATGCTCCTTTGTTTAATTCATATATATATAGATATACATATATGTATGTATATCTATATATATTAAGTATTTATAGCTACTCTAGATGCATTGAGTTTGTTTATGGAACTCCAACATCTAAATACCTCAGGAAAAAGTCTTAACATTGAAAATTTTGAGAAAGGACTTTCTCTTAATAACCTTATTGTCTCTGTAATGTAATGCATTCTCTTTAGTGATAATTTTCTTTACTAATGGTCTAAAATCAGTAGCTCTCCTATCAATTTTCTTAATTTTAATGGACCATCTACTACTAGAAGACATTAAACTGGATGCATATAAGAGTACAAATGTGCTGAGGAAGGAGCTAATTCAACCTCGTGTTTGAGCATGGAGAACTGCTATGCCCTCTACAATCTAGTTCATCAAAACCATTTATTTCAACAGTTCTGCTTCTGCATTATTGAAAGAAACTTCAGATACCCTTATTTCCTGTATGGTCTGGATGGGTCACACTGCTCAAGTTTTACTCCACCTCATTACTTACAATGTTTGTAGCTCCTTGGAGACAAGCAAGACAGAGAAAGGAGGAACAGATGCTCCCAGGAATAATGACAACAGTATTATCAGATGTTAACATGTCTGTCCAATGTTTCCTTGTGCTATGCCTCTTTTTTTTTTTTTTTTTTTTACCCACGGAGTCCACTTAGTGATGCTTATATGTATATGCATGGCAGTAGGACTATCTATTGGAGCGTGAGTAGCCTCTTAGGGGTTACATTTCTGACTAAAACTGATTCTCCCTCCTTCAGTAGCCACCAATGACTAATAGCTCCTCAAGCCTTTCCTCTATCCGTGCTAGGCTTGACTTTGTCCCTTGTGGGTCTTGTGTAAGCAGTAACAATCATTGGATTCATGTGTTCAACAGCATTGTTATGTCTGGCAAATACTGCCTGGCTACAAGTGTGCCTTTGGCTTTCACAGCCTTTCCACCCCCTTTTCTGAGATAATCACTGAGTTCTGTGGGGATGGGGTGTGCTACAGCTGTCTCGTTTAGAGCCGAGAACCCTGTAGTCTTTGTTCTCTGCACTATGACTAGTGTTGTGAATCTCTATACTAACCATGGTCCATGGCAAAAAGAAGCTTCTCTAATGGGGGTTGAGAGCTGATATAAAAATAAGAACTTGGAGGTCAGTTTATTACTCTGTCCAATTAACAGAAGGATAGGACTAGGTTCTCCACTCAGGCCTATGATCTAGCCAGTCATAGAGTTTTGTCTAGTTAACAGTAATAAGCAAGGGTTCCATCTTGTGGAGTGGCCTTTAAATCCAATCAGGAAGTAGTTAGTTCTTCCTATAACATTCCTGCCACTATCACACCACTGGACATATCTTGTTAGGTCATCCATTATGATAGTTCCCAGAGTTCAGAGCTGGATAAGACTGTAGACTATTTTCCTCCCTTGGCAGCATGCATAACACCTTCTAGCACTATAAAAACTAGCCAGAAGGGAGGGAAGCTTTGGGCTAGTTCCACCTAGATTTCTTCATATCCCATGACTCAACTATATAGTGTCTTTAGGAATCAAGTCTGACTATCAAGTTTTGAAGGGTAACTAAGAAAAATGACAATAGTCCGTAATATTTGGCAGGGGCCTATGGTACACCACTGGCCAACAACTCAAAAAGAGGTAACCCATAGCTGGCACTTGACTTTTTATTTGATAGCCTATAGTATCAAGGGGAACATTGTCCCCATTATAGGTCAATGCCATTTATTGTATAAAAAACTTCAATAGTAGTAGGTTTCCATATGGCTTTTTCGAAGGTCTCCAATGTTAATTTTCCCTCCCCACACTCCCTCCTCTACCTTATAATCTCATTCCTCTCCTATTTAGTTCTTCCTGTGTCTTTACTCCTCTTTACTCCTGTGTCTTTACCCCTTCATAATACTTATATCCTATTCCTCTAAACCTGAAATCTCCTGTCCATGGCTTCTTACTAGTTTCCTACCTTGTGCAGAGGCTCCAATGTGTGTGAAAACATACATATCTACAAATTCTAATTTAGCATCCACATATGGGAAGACTATTTCCAGCTCCATCCATTTACCTGAAAATTATATAATTTAATTTTCTTTATAGTTGAATATATGTATGTGCTATATTTTAATGATACCTTCATCAATTGATGCATAGCTAGGTTGTTTCCATTCTCTAGCCATTGAGCAGCAACAAACACAGATGAGCAAATGTCTCTGCAGTTGGCATTCCTATGAATTTCCCTGGGAGAACAAGTCAGAGAGATGTTCTTGAGGGTAGTTGCAAACACTTAAGTACTTTCACTAACAGCAGCATCAGAACAGCTAGTAAAGATGGGCCAACAGACCTTCCTTAGCCACCCAAAGCATCAGAGGATTTTGAGGGCAGATAGCTTTCCTTTATTGCAGATTTTCATAATGTTCACACAGTCAGGGGTGACGGTAAAGAAACTGTATTCAAACACAAGGGTGGGTAGCAGCAACTGCACTGGAAATCTGAGTGGAGAGTAGCTTAAATATATGAGCTTTAGAAAGTGACAATTCTCGTGTTGTTTTCAGTTTTATCAATCCAGTTCAAAGCCAAAAGAGGGATTATGATAGAACAAATGGCAAAGCTTGCAGTCGCCACGTTCTCCTTAAGCTCTGCATTCCAGCAACACCAGTTTCAGCCAACGACACGGTCTGATGGAAGCCCTAGTGTTCAAGCTTAGAGGCCCAGAGATTCCTTCATAATTATTAACTTGACTCAGTTCACTCAGGCTGAGAAGTTTTCCTCCTCCTAGAGCCTCACCAAAAGATAACTGACTCTTTCCCTTCCAGAGATCATGATCATTTGCCACAGGACAATTCTCCTAATGTCTAGATCAAGCTACTTATAATGGAATTTATACCTATTCCCTCGATAAAAGGGATTATATATTGTAAAATATATGATGATATATGTATATAGATATTATGAATATAACATATTCCTGTTTCTTCATCTCCCTATCTCAAGGAAACACTACTGAATTCAAGGAAATGAGATAGAGAGAATACATTTTTAGAAGTGAAAATGCAACCTTCTTATTCATACCACATCAACCTTTCTATTACAAGAAGGTCCTTTTTGTACTCCTTCTATATCAAAGTTAAACTATTAGTCTTGTAAGTACAGTATTGTTGTTTTTAAATATAAAGAATCAATGATTCTTAACTGGCTGTGGTAACTCACATCTGAAATCCCAGCACTATGTAGACTGAGTCAAGAAAATCAACTTGAGGTTGAGACCACAACGGGCTACACAATAAGTTACAGACTAGGCTAAACTGTAGAATGAGTCCTTCCCTATCTAAAAATAAATAAACCAAGACAACAAATGTGACTCTTCATGCATGTTTGCACATGTAGACCTTTTTGACAATATTAAGCTTATATTCAATGCAGCAAAAAGACAGTGAAAAATTTTCCCATCTTTACTGATGAATTTTGCTCTGCAAAATGACATTGACTCTACAGCACAATGAAAATTAAGAGTCTACAAAGGAAAAACTGCCTCTGGAAAGCAATCCTTGAAACCACATCAATACAGATATACTTGGCAAAAAAATAATCTGTGGATAGCAATGCAACACATCGTCATGCAAACTGATTACATAAGTTAAATTTCTTGTCAACAATGCTTAGATGAATTATATTACTTCACACATCAGGCCATATGTTATTGAGAGTGGAAATGAGGAGAAGATTCTCACTCTAAAGAGACTGCCACATTACAGAATATTTCAAAGTATTTGCTAATGTGAGTGTTTGCTAACTGTACTCACTTTCTGGAAGTATCCTACGAGGGTGTGCTCTTTAGTTGGATTGTAAGTATGGATGTCACAGTTAACAAGTAACTGAAGTATCCAAATGAGGCTACTTAACCTCTTTGATGCCTTGTTAGTCAAACTCCTGGGTACTGAGAACAACATCCTCTTGGTATAAAGGATTTCTTTTGAGCATTTTGAGCATATCATTATCTCTCAAGTCAAAGTTTAATATCTGGAATTATGTAGCTGTTATTTGAGCATAAGATGATGTGTTGTGTTAAGCCTTTTGAGCAACACTGATAATGACTTTCTCTTTAACTGCTTCTATCGTTTTATACTGCAGGATTTGGAGATGTGATTGGATGTTACTGGGTTTGCTCATCTCTTTTCTCAGCTAAGAGACTCAGGAGATTGTCAAAGTGCAGAGAATATGTGTCAACGGAGTGCTCAGCCACAACTACATCTATGTTGCCCCCACCTCATTCCTATTACCCTGAACCCAAGCCAGACTTGGGGACCATTATGGGAAAGGGATGAGAATTATGTAAGAGCCAGTGGTCAGGGAGAACCATAGTGAAACAGTATGTTTGAGACATGACAAGACCACTGCTTTCATGAACTCAAAGTATCTGTGGTTGTCTGCATAGACCTGCTTCTAAGCCAGTCAACATTCTAGTGTGGAGTATGAAGGGGTTCATGAACTTCCATCCCTAACTTAGGAGCTCTAGACAGTTGATGGCTTCTGGGGAAGAGAGAATCAGGGTGTGTCCATGATAGGTCTGTCATGCTCCACAGGATGACCCTACACCAAGCATTACAAGGGTGACACCAACTGGTCTCTCTGGTGTTTTTTTAAAGGCAAGAAATTCCCAGTAGGGAGGTGAGAATGAATCTTAGAGGTGTTAGGGAAGATGAGGGGGGTTATGATCAAAATACATTTCATGAAATTCTCAAAGAACTGATAAAATATTTTTATAAAAGAACTCGGAAAGTGAAAAAGTAGAGCCAGACTGAAATACTTGCTCAGGTCACCCAACTTGTTATTAGCAGAGTTGCTCTCAGCCTTGTGTCTAAGCTCAAGTGTGTTAATAGTAGCGGTTCAAAGAGAACTGGACTCCTACCCTGTGGTTTTTATGTTGCTGATGTTTGTTGTCTTTTCCTGTTATTGTTTTGAGGCATGGTCTTACTCTACAGTCCAAGCTGTTCTAGAACTTGCTGTGTAACCCAGGACAGCTGAGTGATCCTGCTTCAGCCTCTGAGTTCTAGGTTTCAAAACAACCAAATCAGTTATTGTTGTTTTTTTCCTTCTTTAAAATGAAGATGAGATAACTATCCCTTTGTGTGTTCTGAACTGAGGCTCTGGACAGAGCAGAGGGAATGTTGGGTAAATATCATTATGAAGGACTATCATAAGCTGCCTTGTCAGGAATATGTGCAGCTGTGAGGAATGAGGGTAAAGAAACAGGAGCCCATGAGGACAGACAATGGGTGTAGAAAACAATGACAAACGGGTCTTTCGAACATATACACAAAGGGGGGACCAGTAGCACAGGCATTCCTCTGTGACTGGCTGTTAATGTCTGCTGTTAGCAGAAAAACATCCACTGGACAGTGACATGACCAGTAATAGCTGAGAAAATGAAAGGCTATTAAAAAGGAATAATAGCATCATACAGACAGAGAGAAGTTCAGAGAACTCATCAATGAAAGGAACGAAAGCAACTGGCTGCAAACAGTCCATTCTCAACGTAGCAGCGTATCCAGGGGGCAGAAGAATTGCAAACAAATTCTCCAACACTCGACTTCATGGTAATGGAATATGAGCACATCAGCACACAGGGACAAAGCACTCATCAACCAGGAGAGTAGGTGGAGGAAATCTGTGCCCTTCAGAAATACATCTTTTTAAACTTTAGGAAGCACAAGTTGAGAGATTTCTTGATGAAAAACGCCTCAAGTCTTGCTACTGCATCAGCCTTTATGGTTGGGGTTGGGAGTCACTGAAAGCATCCAGACATCAAAGCAGAAGGTGAATGCCCCAAGTCTGATAGAGTGTCAGACACATGAGGAGAAGCAAAGGCGAGTTTTCTGTGAGTGCCAAGGGCATGCTCCCTTGGGCGAAGGGAGGACAGCTGTCGAGTCGCTCCCTGATGGGGTTATCCTGACTTATTTTTTGCAATGGTTTCATCTTTACTGAACCATAGGATAAAAATAGCAATGTGTGTCAGGGCTTCACAATTTTTTTTAAATGCTTCAAATTACATGGCTTTTAATAGACTGTGCTCACACTCACCTTATGTGCTCATGTGTTTGTATCTTTTGAGCTGCTGTGTGCCAAGTTGCAGTCCCTTTCACTTTGTTCCCAGCCACCCTTCAGTTCTGTGTGATCCTACCCAGGAGGCCTCCCTCTAAGCTAAGGCCTGATTTGGTCTAAAGCGTTGGCTCTGCTTCCCATTTTCTCACCTTCCTCTGCCCTTTGAACTTTCTAAGGTATATTTATTTTTATTTTATGAGTATGAGGATTTTTGCCTGCATGTATATGTGTGTATCACTGACCAAATGCACCTGATGAGGCCAGAAGAGGGTGTCAAATTTCATAGAAGCGGAGTTACACACTGTTGTGAGCCACCGTGTGGGTGCTAGGAACTAAACCTAGGTCTACAAAAGCAGGAAGTGCTTTTAACTACTAAACAATCTGTCCATCCCCTCTTTAAGACATCTAAATATTCACGAGTACAAAAAAATAGTGCACATGCTTCAAAGTCTTGAAGTCTTCTACCTTGCTCTTTGTACTTTTTACACTGAGCCCCTCATGGAAAATTGTCTCCTAGCCCCTGTGATGGGTTGGAAATAAACCATAGTATTTGCCTGATTTACCAATATCTAAGATGAGCTTATACATTAGTTAAGAAAACTGGAGACAAGATTGAAGCAGAAGTCAAGATCATGTATCTCAGTAACGGTTGAATTATAAGCCATAATCCACTGAAACTGTGTCCAGTCTTCAATAGGCTATCCATTAGTTATCTTTTATTCTCCACTCAACACAAAAGCAACCTCCCTCTCCCCCTGCCCCGTGTGTCCATCCGTATGTGGGATAGGATCATAGGGTGTTCTTCTTTCCAGTTTTGCAAGGAACTCTGTTGTTTTCCAAAGGGTTATACTAATTCTGCATTCCCACTGACGGTGTGTAAGAGCTTCATTTGCTCCACATCTCTGCCAGTGTTTTTTGTTCTGTCTTGTTTTGTATTAGTTCTAACTGGGATGAGCTAATACCCAATTGCTTTGATTTGAATTTCCCTGATGGCTAACAGCATCAAGCATTCTTTTTCCTTTTGCCATTTGTATGCTTCTTTTAAGAATGGCTACTCAGATCATTGGCCTGTTTTTAAATTTGGTTGCCTACTTTTTTGTTAAATTTTGAGTTCCTTATATATCCTGGATATTAATCCTTTTTCAGACCAATTTTTAGCAAATATTTCCTGACAGTACATTTAGTTGATTGTTTTCTTGGTGTGTAGAAGCCTCTTGAGTTGATATAATCCCATTTCTCTATTCTTGACTTTGTGTTACTTTTGAGAGCATATGCAATATAAATATCATTGCCGATACTAATGTATTAAAATGTTTCTTCCAGTAGCTTCATAGCTTTTGGAGGGCCTAGGACATATAGACAGACACAGGAAATAGTAGGGAGGGGCTTAGAAAGATTCAAGGCCTTTTGGATCGAGGAAGGAGGGAGAAAAGAGGTCACTGATCACTTCTCCACTGCTTCTCTGATCATTCAGGTTTTAACCCCATATCTGACTCCTGAGTTTTTTATTAATAATAGAACAATTTAGATAATCATCACACAAAGCCATGGAACAGATCCCACAAATAAAAACCAAGCAACTACTGCCCACTGATTCTTGGCAAAGGTGCTAGGAATATATTTCAGAATGAAGAGCTGGAGCTGGAGGGATGACTCAGTCAGTGCCTGATGTGAAAATATGAGGACCTAAGTTCAGATCTCCAGAACCCATGTAAAAGCTGGGTGTGGCGGTGTTCTTCTATAACCCTGACTACAGGGGACTGTGAGGCGGGTGAAGGGAGGACAGCCAGGTCCCTGGACTGAATTCATTGATCAGCTGACCTAGCTGAGGAATCTTGTCTCAATAAATAAGATAGGAGCTATAGAGAATGATACCTCTATTAGCTTTGTCTCCCTCTTGATAAAAATGCTCTCACAAAAGCAGGGGTTTATTTTGCCTTATGGTTTGAGAGGGGAGACAGTTTGTTGTGGTAAGGAAGGCAACAGCAGCTGGAGAGTGAGGCTGGGTCATTGCATTGCACAGAATGAGGCTGGGTTGTTGCATTGCACAGACAGTTGAGACGCGGAAAGAAATGGAAAGAAAGATCAGAAAACAGGGCCAGGTTACAACACATTCAAGTCCATCATTAAAGGACTACTTCTTCAAGTGAGTCTCCATTTCCTACAGGTTCCATAAGTTTCCCAAATAAGGACCAAGTGTGATAGTGGAAATTGCACATTCACTTCTGACATCTGACATCTGCTTCTGGCTTCTACATAAACATACACACACATGCACAGACACATGCACATGTATGCATGCAAGCATGCACGCACACACACACAGGAGCTCGCATGCACACATACATGCTCTTAATTCTACATATATTTGTGCATATACCCACATTAACACATACACACAAACAAACAAAAGGAAATAGAAAACAGAGAATCTCTTTAATAAATGGTGCTGAGCAAACTGGATTATCTATATGCAGATTGAAATTTGACCCATCTCTTCCTGCAAAAAAAGTTTAAAAATCAAATTAAAATGGATCAAAGGCCTGAATGAGTTTACCTTTTATTTCACTTTACTTTTTTAATAGGTGCTTTTAGAAGATGCATTTCCTATAAGGTTATGTATTGCAAAACCGATAAGTTATAAATGCATTTGATGGTAGCATCTTCACTGTTTCTTTGGACAGTTTCTCTTTCCCAGTCCCCACAATGACCTCCTGCCTCACCTGTCCACAGATGTGAGATCCCCTGGGGATGATCTACCCGATGATGTTCACTTTCCTAGGACAGCACCCCAGACACTAGACATGCCATCTTACCTATAAATTAGACAAAAATTTCCAGCATCCCCTTCCCTTTGACTCCTAATAGGTGATTTAAAACTGTGATCCCTTTAAGGTTCTAACATTCGGAGTGTATCCTCTCTAGGGATGCACATCTCACTGGAGAATGTACAATAGCCTGGTATCCTGAAGAAAAAAAAATGTGCCCTCCAGGCACTGGGATTTTTAGCATTCTGGCAGGTGATGGCAGCAAGAGAGCTCCCTCTTAGCCTACATAGGAAGGATTTGTCTGCCGCAAGGGTGCTCATGGTTGTGATCAACAGGGCTATTTCCAGTTTTCCATGTAATATGGAGATTTTTAAGTAAGGTTGCATGTACTGATTCAAATTTCATCTTCACAGAAATAAAAAAAAAAAGTCAACAAATGAGATTTTTTTTGTTACATTTTCCCTAGACATAAATCAAGTTTACTTACTGTTTCTAGGTTGCCCAACCGTACACACACACATGCATATATGGTTGTATCTATAAAACTAAAGAGAAGTCTGTGGAGCACTCCAAAGAGAGCTGTCAATGTCCAATTTAGTTGCTGTCTTGGACTTTTGTTCTCTCAACAAATGTCTGGGAATGGGCACCATGGCATGCTGCTGCTCTATATTTATGGTACTCTATCTGCTGATTTTGTTAACTGAAATCACTTCAATCATTGGAAAGCTGTCAGTAGCAACCCTTAAACTTTATCCACAGTCCATTATCAAATCTGAGTTTGCTTCTGCCTAAGTATACATAGTACTAAACTCCCAGGGCAGGGAAGAGACTGATTCTCCTCTTTTTTTTTTTTTTTTTTTTTTTTTTTTTTTTTTTTTT
>CABHPQ010137566.1:0-24846 GCA_902168405.1 Peromyscus aztecus | reverse complement strand
TTTATTGAAGGAGGGAAGAGGTCTTAAATACAGGCTTACAGCACAATGGGAGAACCCCGGAGGGCAGAAGTTTGCTACCAATGTTTTACAATCTTGCATCTAAGCTGTTAACACCCATTATGCAGGATACACAGACAAGGAACTTCCCTTAAGCATTCAGGAGGGTGGAACCTGGCAGGGAATTAGCATAGGGAGGATATCAAGGTCAAGGTCAGCAAGCAAGACAACAGTTACCCAAAACCAGGGCCAGGACCCTACAGGTCCCCCTTTTACTAGAAAATGAGCTTCTGACTTAGGTTGCGTTGATTCTCCTCTTGACTAGAGAGATTCCTCTTTGCAAACTTAGGAACTAGTGCACAGCTATTGAAAGAAAAGCTGTGTTCTGGACTCAAAAGTTCCTTACCTAAAGCTGCTACAAAGTGATTTTAGCCTTTCTCACCCTGGTCCACTGAGGACTAGCTATTTATTTTCTTCATGAATTCTTCATTGTCCAATAGATTAACTGATTCATTAATATCCAGTAAACAGCATCAAAAGTCACCCACTGACCAAATACTATGCTGCATTTCAAGATATTGCAAGAATATTTGATTTCAATGCCTCGATTGTGAATCTCAGTTTACAAAGATGATAGACCTGGGTAAGTCAGTAATTATCAGCACAATGAGTTCTACGACAAAGGTAAGAAAAGAGTGATGAGAACCACTGAGAAGGGGCAAACTAGAGGGGGAGATCCTAGTCTTGGGGGATAAATAAATCAACTAGCCAGGCATCTAGGAAAGGCAAGCTGATGGAGAGAGAGCAGCAGAGAGAAGACACAGAAACAAGAGCAGAAGCTCTCTAAGAACGACAGTGAGGAGGGATGCTTTTGTATGTGCACATTGTAGGGCAGCTTGTAAAGGGAGGTCCAGAATGAAATTTCAGATGTGTACAAGGACCTGGTCAGGTACCTGCATTTGCATATTAGGCTTAGATTTTTATCTTGGCATTTTAAAGAGCCTTAGTATAATTTCAAGGAAGAGAAAGATGGAATTACGCTTATATATTTTATATGACAAACACATGGCCTCACCACACTTTGTTTCCCCTATGGACTACTCCCCAAGCCTTAAAGTCATGTGCAAAAATAAAAAGGTCCAGGTCTTGAAGTGCTTCTCAGTCCATAAAGCAAACAGGATCATCTTTAATTGGACAAATTAATACCAGCATCTATGTTTCAATCTTCTTGGAAATTTGTAAATGTTATTCAAGACCAAAGTGAAATCAAATTACAGGGAACAAAAATATCTTTAATCAGATATCAACTTCAGGTTTATTGAACCATTTTCCATCTTATTTTTGGAATATAATTGAAGAGGACATTCTGTACTGTACACCATTTAATTTCTATTGATAATGGTACCCTTCTGGAGATGTCCTTGGCTGACTTAGCATTGTCTCCCAAAAGCAGAGAGATAAATAACAAGTTGATTCTTCGTCAAATGACATTGCCTTTTTGAGGAAACATACTGCTGTGGGAGGCTTAAAAAAGCTAAAAGTCCCGAATTGTCTGAGTTGCAGTTTTCTCAGGTGACTATATAATAAATCTTCCTCAAAGTCTCACTGCATAAACAAATGGTTTCTGTTCTAAAAAGGGTTTGCTCTGAGGCCCACAGAGTCAAAACAACTTTTATAGAAATGAAAATAATACTGTCAGCTATTATAAATTATTACCTGATCGCAATGACAAATAAAAGTAGTGCTTAGGCTCAAGCTATAGCATCTATTCTGGTCTATACTTCTATCCTACAGGTACCAGGGTTGGCTCAGGAGGCAAAATAAGCAGCATCCTAGGCAACCAATCCGTGGAAATGAGAGTGTGGGAAAATCCTAGGTGCTGTCTGTGCTCACAGCATTGACTCCCGATCCTAGCATACAAGAATTGTGTAAATCTTCATTAGTACTCAATGGAGCAGGCAGGCAGCCTTGTGTATTTGAAGAGCTTAATAAAGTCTAAAGAACTTGGTTTGATCTGTACATTAGAAGCTAAATCGGTGCTGTACATCAGGCAAATATTGCCAGGAGAAGGTACATGAGAGAACATAGTACTGGAACACTCAGCTCCCATTTACTGTGGCTCCCTTGTCATTATGGATGAATGCTATCATGGTGATGAACAGGTCATATCCCGTGTTTGTTCCCAACAGTAACAAATACTGGTAAGGATATGACTGCAGGGGAACCTTTGTACCCTGTGTAAATGCACACCAGTGCAACCACTTTGGAAATCAGTACGGAGGCTCCTTAGAAACTTAAAGATAGAACTCCGACAAGACCAAACTATACCACTTCTAGCCATGTACTCAAAAGGAACAAAGTCTGCTTAGTAGAGAGACACCCATGTTTATCAGAGTCCTGTTCACAATAGCCAGAACATGTAATCAGTCTTGGTGCTCAAGAGATAAGTGACTTAAAAAATGTGAGATAGATAGATAGATAGATGGTGGACTTTTTAATCCATCATAAGTAATTATGCTTTTCAAAGAAAGTAGGCAGAACTGGAGATCATGTGTTCCATTTAATAAATCAGTCCTACAGAGTAAAGGATGGTGTGTTTTCCCTCATTTGTAGGAACTATATGGGGTAAAGAACAATAAGAACCTAAAAGCAGGCCTTCTAGAGATGGTGAAGAAGAAGGGAAAAGGAGGGAGAGAATAAGAAAGCAATGTGCTATGGATATCGCTCTGTATAAATAAACACTGATTGGCCAATAGCCAGACAGGAAGTATAGGCGGGACTAAGAGAGAGGAGAATTGAGGAAACAGGAAGGCAAGGGAGAGATTGCCTGGAGCCCCTGCCAGGACAAGGAAGATGTAAGGTACCGATAAGCCATGAGCCACGTGGCAAAGTATAGATTAATACAAATGGGCTAAATATAAGAGTAAGAGCTAGACAATGATAGGCCTGAGCTAATGGCCAAGCAGTTTAAATAATGTAAGAGTCTGTGTGTTTATTTTATAAGTGGGCTCTGGGACTAGCGGGACTTGGCGGGAGCTGGAGAGAAATTCTCCAGCTACAGCAATGAATTGGTGACAGTGCCCAAAATACTTAATCCAGGTTGGGGAATGTCATAGTAAAACAGCTTTGAAAACGGAACACAGGTCCCATTGGCAGCTCTCAGAGAGTGCTGGTAACTTGATTGATCCATCTTAGAAAATTATGTGCAGTCCTAGTTTGCTTTTCTATTGCTGACCAAAAACAACTTGGGGAAGAAAGGGTTTATTTCACCTTATAGCTCACAGTCCGTCATGAAGAGAAGTCAAGGCAGGAAATCAGGTAGGAGGCTGGAGGCAGGGACTGAAGCAGAGGCCACAGAGAACTCTGCTTACTGGCTTGCTCCTCCTGGTTTGCTCAGTTTGCCTTTTTATTCAACCCCAAATCATCTGCCCCAGAAGGCACTACCCATAGTGGATTGGGCTTATCTGTATCAATCATCAATTAAGAAATTGCCCCACAGGCTTGCCTACAGATCATTCTGATGAGGGCATTTTCTCAACTCTGTTTCCTTCTTCTCAGGTAACTCCAATTTGTGTCAGCTAAAAACAAAACAAAACAAAAAACAAAAAAAACCTAATCAGTATAGGTACTGTCTGTTGATATTTGAACATGTCTTTAAGGTTCATCCTTCTACCCCAAAGAGGCTTAGCTGATTGTTGATTTCTTCTTCCATATAATACAGACTTATTCTCTATTCTCCCTGGGTGGGAGTTTTTTAATGCACTATGTGGAATGTTAGTGCTCTAGTCAACTGCCATATTGATGGCTCCAATCATAGTTGGATATTATGTATCTGAAGAGCAGCTGTACACAATCAATGGAGCTTATTACCATACATATATTTACAGTTTACTAAGTTTATTCAAATAGGCTTATTCATTTGCACTTTTTTGAGCACAGAAGAGAAGGTTAATGCATGCAAACACTCATATATGGCAGAGATGAAAATTCAAATTCAAGTTCCAAAAATCCAAGTCTTCCTTGATCTAGCTATTAAAATGCTTCTAGGTAAAGCTATACAACAAATCTCTGTGCCTTGAAAAAGGTATACATTGTGAAAGGGAAACAAAACAAAGCAAAATGGAGAAAAATCAAAATGGTAACTTCCCATTAAGGTGTCCATGATATAAATGAAGGAAGACTTTCAGCAGAATGGGATCTTGGCTGATGTTCCAGATGTGTATGATGACCGAAAATAGATTCTATACTATCAATTGTCATTTGTCAATGGATAACTATGATACCTATAGGTCAACCTTATGATACTGATGTGTAAGGGCCTGAGAAAATTCCTCCCAGAATCCTGGGAAAGACGTTATGTATGGCGTGGGGTATCTGAGGAAAAGGAATCTATGTACACTATGCTCTTTTGTCCATTAACTTTATTCCTCTTTGACAAAATTCTACCTATATAGCCTTAGCTCTGTTCTCATATTCTGTTCATCTCTGTGCCCAGTTTTCCTGTACTCATAGTTTTAGTAAGCTCCTATGCTTTTGACCTGATCTTTGTCCTCTGTTCCTTCATCCTCCATTGATCCTTCCTGGCTCCTTACCCCTGGCCCTGATAAACTCTACAAGAGATCTACTTTACCCTCTACAGAATCTCTGTCTTCCTCCCCTCTCTCTGGCCATGCAGTTCTGTGTCTGCCTGTGAAATTCCTCTCCAATCCTTATTGCACCTGGTTGTGCAAAAAGTCCTATTGTCCTCAGTCAATTGCTCTGGAATGCCACGAGGCTTGAAGGCAAGGGATGTTATGAGCTTCATTTGCACAAGAAACAAAGCTATGCATCTACAGCCTGCTTGTCTTCTAGGCTCTGTAGGGGGTGTTAGTACCTAGTGGAACAGTGTCTGAGAAGTTTAGCTGTTTGCCAATATGTTCTGGAAGTATTTGGGCACGAAAGAATTTCATAGCAGAAGATAGCTGAAATATTAAAAACTGAATAACACCAGATATTCCATAATAAATGGCTTGCCTCTAGAAAAATACCTTGAAAATTCTAGGTGTAGTTTTACTATCCAGCTGAATCTCTGTAATATATTCTTGCAGCCTGCAAGATAAGGGAGTGAAGATGAGTAAATATAGTAGATATTTCCTGGAACAATCTGCATGCATTGAGAGCCCTATTAACCCCTATATTCCTCCTGACAATAGTGGACAGTCAAAGGCTAATTGACTACTTAATGATATAACCAAACTGAATGTCTCACCATATGTTCAGAACCATTTGGTAATTGTACTAAAAATGATATCTCTGGTTAATAAGATTGCAATTTCCACATCTTTAAAACTCTTATAAGTCAGGTTGCATTTAAAAAATAAGACATTTCAACCAGGAAAGGATTTGTGAAACTTAAAATTCTGAAGAATTTAAGTACTGTTTACAGGTTAATTTTATGACTTTCACATATTCATTGTGTATAGAAATAGGGCTATACATAAGACAACTAAAGGAGATCAAGGGGATACAAATTTGAAAAGAAGAAATCAAACTATCATTCTATAAACAACCCCAAAAATTCTTCCAGGGAACTCTTACAGCTGATAAACACTTTAGTCAAGTGGCTGGATACAATATTAACTAAAAAAAGTCAGTAGGCCTCATATACAAACAATATATGGGCTGAGAAAGAAATCAGGAAAACAACACCCTTCACAATAGCCTCAATTAATACAAAATTATTTGGTGTATATCTAACCAAGCAAGTAAAAGACATGTATGGAAAGAACTTCAAGTCTTTGAAGAAAAAAATTGGAGAAGATATCAGAAGTTGGAAAGATCTCCCATGCTCAGATTGGTAGGACTAATATAGTAAAAATGGCCATTTTGCCAAAAGCAATCTATAGATTCAATGCAATCCTCATTAAAATCCCAACACAATTCTTTAGAGACATTGAAAGAACAATATTCAACTTCATATGAAAAACAAAACAAAACAAAAATACAGGATAGGTAAAGCAATCCTTTATAATAAAAGAACTCCCAGAGGTATCACCATCCCTGATTTCAAACTTACTACAGAGATATAGTAGTAAAAACCACATGGTATTGGCATAAAAATAGACAAGTAGATCAATGGAATCAAATTGAAGACCCAAATGTAAGTCCAAATATCTATGGACACCTGATTTTCGACAAAGGAGCCAAAATTATTCAAGGAAACAAAGAAAGAATCTTCAACAAATGGTGCTGGTATAACTGGATGTCAGCATGTAGAAGAATGCAAATAGATTCATATCTATCACTCTGTACAAAACTCAAGTCCAAGTGGATTAATGACCTCAACATAAATCCAGATACACTGACCCTGATAGAAGAGAAAGTGGGGAATAGCCTTGGACATCTTGGCACAGTAGACAACTTCCTCAGTAGAACCCCAATGATGTAGACATTATGATCAACAATTAACAAATGGGACCTCATGAAACTGAAAAACTTCTGTAAGAAAAGAGACACAGTCAATAGGACAAAATGGCAGCCTACAGAATGGGAAAAGATCTTTATCATCCCCACATCTGACAGAGGGCTGATTTTAAAACATATAAAGAACTCAATAAACTAGACATCAAAAAACCAAATAATCCAATTTAAAAGTTGGGTATAGATCTAAACAAAGAGTTCCCAACAGCAGAATCTCAAATGGCTAAGAAACACTTAAAGAAATGTTCAGCATCCTTAACCATCAGGGAGATGCAAATCAAAACAGCTCTGAGATTTCACCGTATACCTGTCAGAATGTCTAAGATCAAAACCACAAGTTATACCTCATGCAAGAGAGAATGCAGAGCAAGGGGAACACTCCTTCATTGCTGGTGGGGTGCAAACTTGTACAGCCACTTTGGAAATCAATATGGCTGTTTCAATATGGAAGCAATCTACCTCAAGACCCAGCTATACAAATCTTGGACATATACCCAAAGGATGCTCAATTATACCACAAGGACACTTACTCAACTATGTTCATAGCAGCATTATTCATCATAGCTAGAACCTGGAAACAACCTAGATGTCCCTCAACCAAAGAATAAATTTAAAAAATGTGGTACATTTACACAATGGAGTATTACTCAGCTGTTAAAAACAATGACATCATGAAATTGGAAGGCAAATGGATGGAACTAGAAAAAAATCATCCTGAGTGAGGTAACCCAGACCCAGAAAGACAAACATGGTGTGTACTTACTCATACGTGGATATTAGCTGTAAAATAATAGATAACCATGCTACAACCCACAGACCCAGAGGAGGGCTCAAGGGGGACATTCATATCTCCCTGGGAAGGGGAAATAGAAGAGACTCTATGGGTGGACTGGGTGTGGGTGGGGTGGGAACCTGAGGGATCAGGTGGGGGTGAGGAGGGGGGAAAGGACTGAAAGAGACAGCTGGAAAGGGGGTCATTTCAGGATCAAGTAGAAACCCGAGGCAAGGGAAACTCCCGGGATTCAACAAGGATGATCCCAGCTAAGACTCCTAGCAATAGGGGATGCATAGCCTGAACTGGCCATGTCCTGTGACCAGGCAAGACTGCCAGTGGAGGGGTTGGGACACCAACCCAGCCACATAACCTTCAACCTGCAGTCTGTCCTGCCTTTGGGACATATGGCATTAAGAGTGGCACAGAGACTGTAGGAGTGGCCAACCACTGACTAGCCCAGCCAGTGACCCATGCCGTGAGTGTGAGCCCACCCTGACACTGCCTGGAGTAACACGACCCTGAGCCTGGATAGCCCAGAGACCTAGGATAGAACCAAACAGGACTGGAGAAAAAAAAATGTTAATGTAAGGATGCCTAACAATATTCTGCTATACTTATTGATTGGTGTCTAGCCCAATAGTCATCAGAGAGGCTTCATCCAGCAATCGATGGAAACAGATGCAGAGACCCACAGGCAAACATTAGGCTGAACTCCGGGAATCCTGCGAAAGGGAGGGAGGAAGGATTGTAGGAGCCAGATTGGTCAAGGGTATCATAAGAAATCCCACACAATCAACTAACCGGGCTCATAGGAGCTCGCAGAGACTGAACTGACAACCAGGGAGCCTGCATGGGACTGACCTAGGCCCTCTGCCTATATGTGACAGTTGTGTAGCTTGTGGACCTCTAACAGTGGGAGCAGGGGCTGTCTCTGACTCTGTTTGCTGGATTTGGGGACCCTGTTCCTCATGCTGAGTTGCCTTGCCCAGTCTAAATACAAAGCAAGGTGTGTAGTCTTGCTGCAACTTGGCATGCCATGTTTTGTTGATGTCCATGGGAGACACGCCCTTTTCTGAATAGAAACAACTGAGGAGGAGTGGATGGGGGGTGGGGGTAGGAGCAGAGGGGAAGTGTGGAGAGCAACTGAGAGGAGAAGAGGGAGAGGAAACTGCAGTCAGGGTGGAGGGTATAAAATAAATATATGCTTATTTAAAAAAGAAAAAAGAGATATAGGACTATAAAGTTCATCACTGGCATATTAAAATAAAAGCTAAAACAGCTTCATTTCTTCCCACTTGAAACCAACCAACCAACAACAAAAACAAAAACCTGGAGATGCCAGTTAGGTCTGTACTCCCAGGGAACCTTAAGATGGCTGTATTGGGTGTGCATGGAAGTTAGTCACTGAAAGACCTGAGATGTTACTGACGGCTCTCTTAATTTCTTATTAAAATAGCCTTAAATATATATCCAAGAAATTTGTTTTTAAAGATTGTAACATCACTGCAAATTCAAGATAAGAGAAACTCATATGCCAAAACTGGAAGGTCAATTAATTTCAGTAGCCCCGGGGATGAGCTGAAGAAACAAGTTCTTGAGCTGCAGGACACACACACCCGTCTCTGACCCTGAACAAGTCTGGTGAACACAGAAAGGTTGGAAAAACTTTGATTCCCCAAGTTAGAAAAACAAACAACCATTCTCTAACTCCAGAGGATCTAGTCTGTAGCCAGAGAAAACCGGAGTCTTTCTGCCTCCACATTTACCAGAAACATGCAAAAGAGAGTACACAGAGATAGGAGAAGCCGGTTTAGTTTAGTTCAGTCCATTAAGTCTCCACAGAGGCAGGATGAAGGCTGGAGATGCAGGTTAGTAATTGTAGTCTTCATGCAAATCCACTGTCAGAAAGCTGCATTTATATACCTCCTTGTTTAGTGAAGGAATTTGATAAATTAAGAAAAGATACAGGGGCTGGAAACATAGCCCAGTAGTCAGGAGCACAGGCTTTTCTTCCAGAGGACCTGGGTTCAATTCCCAGTGCCCACATGGTGGCTTGCAGCCATCTTCAGCTCCAGTTCCAGGGGATCTGATTCCATGTTGTAGTCCCCACAGGTACCAGACATGCATGTAGTACACAGACAAATGTGCAGGCAAAATATCCATACACATAAAAAATAAAATAAACCCAAGTCCTTCTCACTGAACTTGCTGCAGTCACTAACAGCATATTCCAGACACAAAACAAATCTCAGGAATAAATTTTAACCAATAACAATAAATAGAAAAGACCAAATACCTAGAAAATTAAAAAGAAAAAACAAATTTCTAAGTAAATTTTGGCTGAACGACACAAGAAAAATACTATGTTTTATCATATGATAATGAAATTTGTATTGTGCTGATAAAGTAGGAACACACACAGCTTTCAGAGGTGTCCAATCTGCCACCTGGGGCCTGCATGTGACCCAAGAGAGCCAGGAACGCTGCCCATCACAATGTCACAAACTTACTTAAAAGATTCTGCAATACTTCAGTAACTGGACTGTGCAGTTCTCAGGTACGAACTTTACAGATGACAATGTTAAAAAGTCAGACACACCTAATGTGAAGGTCTAGACTTAACTTCATAGGCTCAGGAATGTGCCATGACAACTGGAATGGATACAGAGCAGTATCCTCCTGCAGACATCCTGTCTGTAGTTTAGACCCTTGAAGATATCTAGATAATCTTGCTGAGCAGTCCAGATAATCCTGTTCAGCAGGTTGTGGTTCCTGGCCAAACTCTAACCCAATGGTTTCAAATGTGGTTTCATGCCCAAAGTCTAGACCAATAGTTTCAAAAAATCACCTTGCCCCTTCTACCCAATTCCAAGTTGCCAATTCCTGTCTTGTGGTTTTTCCCTATAAAAGCCCTCTACACCTGGGCTCGTGGCTGCCGCCACATTTCCTTCCATCTGCCGTGGGGTGGCCCAGGTTAAATCTGAATAAAAGGACCCTTATATGCTTGCATTGGAAACCGGCTCCTTGGTGGTCTCTGGGGGTTTCAAGAAATGGGTACAAGACTACAAGAAGTATCTAAGTCAATAAAGGCTCCCTTTTAAGAACTGGAAAACAGCCGGGAGGTGGTGGCACACACCTTTAAACCCAGCACTCAGGAGGCAGAGGCAGGTGGATCTTTATGAGTTCAAGGCCAGCCTGGGCTACAGAGTGAGTTCTAGGAAGCTACACAGAGGAAAAAAAAAAAAAAGAACTGGAAAACAAGTAGAAAACAATAATAAAGAAAAATTAAGGAATAGCAGAGGGACAGGAGAGGAAATTACATTCATGAGTGGCTTTTCTGAGTAGGGCAAGGGCATGAACAATGCTTTACACTAGGACTTGTTTATTTTGCTTTGGTCTTCTGTAGAGAATGAATTATTTTCATAAACATCCATCACCAACAGCAATTTTATTGAGGTATATTTTACACACTATAAAATTCATCATTTAAATGTATGATTCAATGGTGTTTGGTAAATTCATTGAGTTGTATTATTTTCCACATAATTGTTCAGTTCATTTCTATCACCCATTGAGGGCCCTTGACATTCATTTGTAGTTAAACCCATTCCCACCTCTAGCTCTCAGCAAACCACTAGTATAACTAGTAAAACCCTCTAAGTCATAATTGGAGCCATAGAATCTTTGGTCTCTTATGACTGGCTTCTTTCCTTTAGCACAAAGCTTTCAATGTCCTTTGTTGAAATATGCATTTATTTTCATTAGTTTCTAATTACTGAGTAATATCCTAATAGACGTATATATCATAATTTGCTTATTCATTTAAAAATTAGTTGGTATGTAGGTAATGACACAATTCAGGCAATTATGAACATGTACTTGTAAATCTGCAGTAGATGATGCTTTTGTTTCCTTCTAGTGGATATAGTTCTGGAGTTCCCAGGCTACGTGGTATATTTATGGTTAATTTTTTTAAGAAGCAGTTAAACTTTTTCAATATGGCTGGTGCCCTTTACACCCCAATCGACAATAAATGAAAGGTTGTTTCAATCATGCCATACCAACGCCAGTATTTGTTTATTTCTGCCTTTTCAACTACAGTCATTCTAGTGAAATCAAGTATTGTCTCAGTGTGGCCTAGTCCTTGACTATTCAAGTTTTATTAGTCGACAGCAGCACCCATTGGCTCATGCATCGCCTACTGTTGCTTTTGTTCTGTAATAACAGGCATAATGAAAACCATATTATCCACAGAGCTTAAAACATTTACTCTCTGGCTTTTCACAGAAGAAGGTTGCTGATTCCTGGAAATAGAACAAGGCATCTAGAGCTCCCTCCTCTTCCTGTTTCGTATTTGTAGCAGAAGGAGGGACAGGAGATGCACGTTTGAAGGTTATAAAGCAGGAACACAAGCTCACCAAACACTAAGAGCTAACCACAAGATTATAGAATGCTTCCCCCAACACACATCCCACCAGACAGACAGGCCTCCTGTGTAGTAACAGGGACAATGGCTAAGAGGAATAGAAACCTCGGAATCTGCCTGAGAAGAGATCACTGGGAAAACTCAAAGACAACAGGAAAGAAAAAACAAAACAAAAACAGATAACACAGAAAAAATTAGCTATTGACATCTATAAGCTACAGCAAATGGTAAACACAGTCTAATTTGTAACCAAACAGAACTGCAAGGCATTCACTTCCTCTTTTCTATCCGTCACAGTCAGCTTTCAACAAAATTTGCCAAACAAGCTAAAAGATAAATAAATAAAATCAAGGCAACACGGAGATCATGCTCCAGAACCAGACTCACATATGGCAGAGGTTTCTGGAATTGCAAGAACAGGAATTTAAAATAGCTATGATCGATATTCTCAAAGCTGTGATGGGGAAGAGTGACTTCAACAACACACTGATAACTAAGCAGACATATGGAAAGTCGAAGAAAGAATCAAAAGGGAATGCTAAAAATAAAAAGCGCCCTGCTGTCTGATTCGGTCAGAGACGCTTCTTCTCACAGTGGGCAGTGGTAACTGCAGAGACTCATAACTGATCACACTGCTGCTGAGACCAAGTGCCTGTTTAATGCTCAGCCATAAATGAGATATCTGTATCACCCGCTCCAGGACCCGGGGAACATTGCAGGAGAGAGTGCACAGAGGGTGGAACAGCTAAAATCAGTGGTTGCAACTCCTTAGGGGTCAAACAACCCTTTCCCAGAGGTCGCATATCAGATATCCTGCATATCAGATATTTACACCGTGATTCATAACAGTAGCAAAATTACAGTTATGAACCAGCAATGGAAATAACTTTGTGGTTGGGGGTCGCCACAGCATGAGGAACTGTATTAAAGGGTCACAGCATTCGGAAGGTTGAGAACCACTGAGCTACAGGATGGTGTTGGGTGAGATGGAGCACGTTTTAAGTATGACATGGCCATAGAACTCATGAAGTCACAAAAGCTGTGTGATTATTGCACAAAATTGAGCTTTGTTAGAATCCCGTGTAGGAGGGGAGAGGTATTCACAAGGCTCCACTTCCCTAAGACTATGTAGGCAGTTAATAGTTGTTGGAGGAGGGAGAGATATTGTCTTTGGTAAGTTGTCCGTGTTCCTATTAAACAACAAAACCCAGGAAAGTTGATGGGGAACTGGTTGGGAAGAGAAAGAGGATTAGCAGGAGGGAGGAGACAAGAGAGAGTTGTAGAGGAGAGATGTGTATGATGGAAATATACAATATTCATTCATAAAATATCATCATGAAACCCATTACCATGTATAATTAATATGCTAGTAAAACCATAAAAGTACCCTAATAGTAAAGAAGGTTTTTGATGACCCTTTAGTAGACTGGACAAAGTCCAAAGATTTGGTGAACTTGAAGATATTTAAAAAGTAGAAAGTGAAGATAAATAATGAGAATAAATAGAAAACCTGTCCAACAGCTGTATGACAGTTATATAAGACACATGCAATGGAAATACCAGAAGATAGGAAGAAATAAGAGAAAAAAGTTCCCTCTCTCAACAGCCAATGATTGCCTGTAGCTCTACATCTAGGGGTGGGGTCCTTTGAGATTTTACCCATTCATATTGGCATGTCAATTGATGTTGTCATTTTTCAGGTCTTATTTAGGCAATCATATTTCTGAGATTTCCTGGGTAATGCTGTCCCATCCTATCCAGTAGAGGCTATCTTACATCAGACATCTTGGTCCTCTGACCTTTACAATCTTTCAGCGCCTCTTCCTTGACATTCCCTGAGCCTTAGGTGTGGTGGCTGTCTGGTGGATGTATGGATTGGGGCTGGGCCACCCACCATCAGCTGTTTTCTACAATTTGACCAGTTGTGGATTTCTATAATGGTCTCCATCTGCTGCAAAAAGAACAGGGAGAACTCCGCTTACCATGGGTATAAGGGATAAGTGTTTAGGATGCAGCTAGGAATTGCTAGGGGATGTCTTTCTGTATGCTGTGAATATATGTTGTTCTCATTGGTTAATAAATAAGCTGCTTTGGCCTATGGCAAGGCAGCTTAGAGGCAGCGGGAAATCCAAGGAGAGAGAAAGGAAGGAGAAAGGCAGAATCTAGAGAGACACAAGCACCACCAGGAGAAGCAAGATGTGAAAGTACCGGTAAGCCATGGCCATGTAGCAACTAATAGATAAATAGAAATGGGTTAAGTTGTAAGAGCTAGCTAGCAAGAAGCCTGCCATAGGCCATACAGTTTGTAAGTAATATTAAGCCTCTGAATGATTATTTTATAAGCAGCTACAGGACCACTGGGCCGGGCAGGACTGGAGAAAACCTTCCGGCTACAAGGAATTATGCTGGCTTAGGGAAGAGGCAGCATAAACTGTGATTTTAATATGGAAACCCAAACCAGGAGTTTCTTGAAGGGAGAAATCTGACCTTACTCATTTTTTTCATCTCTAGTATTTAAAAGTATTTAGTATGTAAGACCCACAAATTCTTAAGGAATACAGTAAATTCATTTCGGATGAGCTAGCAAAAATCATTGTGAAATTGACAGAGAAATCTTTAATTAAATTTTTTCAGTCAGAATAAATGTACCTCTAAAATTTAAATTAATATGGCCTTACCCTAGACAAGGTTGAAGCTGTGGTGGACTAAATGAAGGATGGATGGAGAATAAAGGGGCAGTGTGGGAAAAGGCATCCCTCTAGAAAAGTTTTCTTTTCCCTTTCTTCTTTATCCTGTACTCTCAGTGGCTGTTTCAACAAGTCTGCCTGCAGAGTCCTTGATAATACAGCCTGGGGCTATGCTAAATAAAGGAACAATTATAAACTCCAATAAAGGTCTCTCTGACATGCCATGTTCTCGCAGGGCCTCAGGTGGAGAGGGAGATGGGGAAAAATCCTGATTACATTTTTTTTCTCGTTGCCTCTTTTTTTCTTTTTGCCCATTGTGTGCTTTACTATCATCCATCAGAGTAATGTCATACATAGGCTTTCCCTAAAATAGCTGGGAAGTAGCACTGTCTATCACTTACCCCTGTCAGCAAGTCCATTTGGAACTCACTGTCGTCTTCTTCTTCTAGGTCAAAAAGAATTGCTAATATTTTTAGAGGACATGATGGATTGCATTTAGGATCCTAACAAAAGGTGACCAAAATAAAACATAAACATTATTTTGTGTCTAAATTGGCCGGAAGAAGAATGAGGAGGCCTAGATGACATTTCTCACTCAACCCGACTTGCCATTTACTTTGAAAGAGGGGACAGAGGGCAATGAGGATAAATTCTAAGCCATCACTTAAATCATACCCAAGGGCACTTGTTATTCATATGACATTGCGCCGTGCCACTTGATAAAATTTCAAATACACTTTCTCTCCCTGTGTCTGATTTAAGGTTCCTTGCTCTCCTCTCCTCCAGGGATTGCCTACTCTTGGCCTCTACATTTCTAAAGCAGCATGAAGTTGACAAACATTTCACACATTTTGGTTTTTAAATCACAGAGAAAAAGAAAACTGGTGTTTGGTGGAATCAGTTTCCTGGTCCGTCCCCCAGAGCATCTCTCCGACTTTCAGATATAATCCCAGATGGCTCCTGGGCTAATGGCACTCAGTGGCATCCTAGCTCAAGCTGCTCCCAATAGGCGGACTTTAACACATCATTCCAAATGTACCTAGTTAATGTCTGTGCTTTAGTACCCACTCTACTAGCATAGTAGTTTCTAAACCGGTGACCAAAGAGGCCAGGAGAAGGGTAAGAAACACACCTAAAATTGCAAAGTACCTCTCACCTAACTTCATCACAGAACTCCCGTCTTTGATGGCATGTTATACCAAAGTTAGTCTGAAAGTCATGAATTAAAGAATCCCAGGTTGGAGTGCAGTTGAAGAGAGGGAGGAGGAATTATAGGAGCAAGGGGGTCAGCGAGGTCAAGATTTTGATGGGGAAAAACCACAGAGACAGCTGACCCAAGCTAGTGGGAACTCACAGACTCCGGACTGACACTTGGAAAACCTGCATGGGACTGAAGGAGGCCCTCTGAATGTGGGTGACAGTTCTGTGGCTTGATTTGTTTGTGGGGCTCCTGACAGTGGGACCAGGACTTATTCCAGGTACATGAACTGGCTTTTTAGAGCCCATTCCCTATGGGGGGATACCTTGCTCAGCCTTGATGCAGCAGGGAGGGGCTTGATCCTGCCTCAACTTGGTATGCCAGCCTTGTTGACTCGCCAAGGGAGGCCTTGCCCACTCTGAGGAGTGGATGGGGGGGTGGGATGGGGAGAAGTGGGGAGGAGTGGGAGAAGGGGAGGGAGGGGGAACTGTGGTCGGTATGTAAAATGAAAAGAAATTTACATTAAAAAAAAAAGAAATCCCCGGTTTTAGTACTTGGGAAACCATTGCTCTAATCCATGTAGAACAGGACATGAATAAAATCATAGAAACAGAGCCGGAAGGGATTTAAGAGACAGTTGAGGGCAATCATCTGATGACGTGGATGAGCACTTTGAGGTTGGGAAAAAAAATTTTTTAAAATGCCTAGAAGCACACAGTGATTTTCAAATAGGGATCTATTGATTTATAGTTCAGCATTCTTATTGTTCTATGATGTTTAATGAAGACTGAAAACAGTACACCCTTCCACCAGCTCCGCATTATCAGATGAGGCAGCATCAGTACCACGGTCACTGCCACAGGGTTCCACAAGGTACCGATGCTACCCCTCAGCACGGTCTTGACCTCTCCTTGGTACTGCTTCTTTCAGATATAACTTAAATATTTTATTAAGTATTAAAACGTATTAGTCCCACTAACCTTTTCATTATTCATCCCTCTATTCATCTCACTAAGAATAATAAGCTAATACTAGGAGCTTACACAAGATGATATACTTTTATTGCGACACAAATACTATATTAAATCCATCAAATTCCCAAACACTCAAAGTCCGGAGGCCAGGAGCCTGGTGTAACGAACCATAAAGAGGGCTCGTGTTCCAGATCCTCAGCTTAGGAGCACACTGAACTAGGAAGCAGATGGGCATATAGTATAGGACTTCTAAGAACGAACTTCTGGGCGCTTCCAAAAGGAATTTGGATTCCAAAGAGCCGATTTCTGTCTACATTTTGCAAGGATAAACCTGGATAATTATTATGTTTGATTAAGTTGCACACTGATGTCACTTTTTTTTTTCGTAAGTGGCTGTCTTCAGACCATATGCTTCTGGATTCTTCTTACTTTCTTTTTTTTTTTTTTTTTTTTTTTTTTTTGGTTTTTCGAGACAGGGTTTCTCTGTGGAGCTTTGCGCCTCTCCTGGAGCTCACTTGGTAGCCCAGGCTGGCCTCGAACTCACAGAGATCCACCTGGCTCTGCCTCCCGAGTGCTGGGATTAAAGGCGTGCGCCACCAACGCCCGGCTCTTCTTACTTTCTAGTATGGCATCAAATTACAGAAAAACAGTGACATTAAGGACATTCTCTGCATTGACTCTAACTGTCTTTCCCTTTATGTCTCCATGCTAATTCCTTGGCTTTTAGGAGGTATCTCATGTTTCAAACTACAAATGTGTGCCATTTCCTAATGCTCCTGCTCCATGTCCACCCATGGGTGATGGATTCCAAGACCTCCAGTGGTTGTGGACCAGGTGAAGGAGCCCTGAATCAGTCAGCTCACAGAGCCCCCAGTGGGTACAACAGATGGGGCAGCATCAGTGGCACTTTCCTCTCTGCAGGGTTGCGCAGGGTACCAATGCTACCCCTCAGCAGTGTCTCTGCCTCTCCCTGGTATTGCTAATTTCACAGTACTGTCAAGTGCCCCTACTACAATACGCCATGATTATCTCAATACACTGCCACTGACTCTGGCTTCCCTTACTTTCACTGGGTTTTTCCTTGATAGATTCTCTTGAAAGATGTAGTCTAAACCTATACAAGGATATTGGACAACTGTACAGACACTTTTCTCCATCATATGATCTTTTCATTAATCAAATAGCAAAAAGGGTCCTGAGTCTAATTGAAATAGCTGTAAATAAGAAAATGGTTAACAAATAGATGCCATAGATTTCTCTCCCCTCCCTTTTATTTCCCTCCTTCTCCCTCTTTTGTGATAAGAGACAAAATCCAAGAGGATGGATATTAGAGCAAAGTGGTTAAGGAAAAAAGAACCATCTCTGTACAGCGTGTGAAGGCAAAGAAGCATGCTGCTTTCCCAGAGGAATATGCCTTTGTCTGATGCATATTGTGCATTCTCTTTGCGGAAGAGAGAGGAGCTGCTGGACCAGAACACTGACAAGATGGCATAGATGGAGTAAGTCTTTTAGCATGCAAAAATGAAGGAGTTCCAGGAATCTGAGGATGCTGAGAATTCAAAGAGAACAGAAGGTTTACATTAAAGTCGGTACAGATGAACTTTCTCTGTTCACACAATGCCCAAACAGTCCCAACAACGTCTAACATTTCAACCTCAGCCAGATGTGGGCTTGCATGCTACTTACATATTTCAATAGTTACGTACTGAACACCACGCTATTGTCACATGATTACTCTCCATGGACCAAGACAAGTTCACAAGGACTAGGTCAACAGACAAAAAAAAAAAAAAAATCTGAAAGAGTGGTCCCAAAAGGTAGACAGATCTGGCCACCTAAAGCAGAGAGATGCTTTGCTACAACTCTGAGCTTCCCCTTCCTCTTCTCTGGAGATGAGTTATCCCTAGCATGACTCCTAGACCACAATCTTGCAGAAAATTTCCTCCTGAGTGGGCTAGTTTTGCCCACTCTCGCCTAAACCGTGACTAAGAGGAACCCCCTTTCCTCCGTTTCAATAAGCAGCAGGGTTGTCTCACGGGTTAGAAACTCTGGCTCATGTTTGGGAATTTTTAGGGTGCCAGAATGAGTTGACACCTACATTGTTTCCTCATTCTGGAATTCTAGTTTTATGGACCCCCCAGATGAATGCGGGGCAATTGTTGATCAATCTGCTTCAAGAGATGGCATTCCTCCCAAAGCGTCCCAGTTTATTTAAGAGCTGATGTATGGGACACAGCTCTTTGGACTAATTTGCTTCCCGGATAAGCATCTGTGCTTGTTTAATAGCCACTGGCTGAGTCGCTCTGAGAATGATGAAAACCATGTGAAAAGCCCAGGGACCATTTGCTCATCTCCTGAAGTTACACTGTAGGTGTTATATGGCTCATCGGGTTAGAATTTTTATCTTGTGAAAATTGAGCTCAAGAATTAAGCCTTGCAATTTCCTGGCGAAGTAAATCTAAATTCTCAGTGATATGAGGTTTTCCCCAAGCTTCTTACAGCTAGAGCCTAGGTTGATAGTAAGAAAGCTGCATTTAACTTACGTTTTCAATGTTTATTGAATTGCGATTAGATATGAGGGTCATTGTAGACTATTCAGTCTGTAATTTCCACCCAAGTAAAGGACACAGAAAGGTACAATAGGAAGAGCAAAATGCTAAGGAGATGTGCTCATGGTGCATACTTGGGTTCTGATGGACGTACAGTGAAGTTTGACTGTGGAGGGTGAAGTGATGTTTGCGAAGGCAGAACGAAGATGCTAACCACTCCTTTCATATCACCAAAGCCATGCCACAGGGAGATGTTTTCAGTGTTGAAGTCCTTACACGTGCCTCTGGTACTGGTTTCTTCTATTTCCTGATGCCTCCCACCCTGAGTTACTGTGATGATTCCATATCAAAGCATTCGAGACACTTTTATACAACAGAGATGCTTAAGACTCACCATAGGCTGACTGACATAAGATCTCCAGGGAGGAACCTGGGGGGATCCTATTTCTTAGCAAGTTCTCTTGAGAAGCTCTCCTGGGTACACAGCCAGCTAGCCGGACAACCATTCAGACTGGGCTTGGGAACCACTGTTACAAATACCCTCAATTAAAATCTCATGCAGCCCTTTAGTGGGGCTGGATGAGGGTTCCCTAAAGTGTGCCACACATTATGTGTTTTAAAATTTTGGCCATGTGCCCAATCTGAAAAAGAGATGTCTAAGAAAAGGGTAATGGATGCTAAACTTGGAAGCCCCTCAAATCTATTTTGATTCCACCCATTATGTCTAGACTGTCTGTGGCCACCATCCGGTAGAGCTATTTAGGATGCAGTCAATCAGACCACTGTGGAGAAGTACATGGCGCCGGAGTGGTTAGCTTCCAGGTCAGCCCTCAGCTCTTCCATAAATTCATGGAAGTATTTACTGTCAGTCAGACTGTGTGTTCTGTTTTGTTCTATGATTTTGAACACATTCCAGGTTCAGCTATTTTCTCAGGCCAAATACTGAAAACACTCCAGCTTCTTAACCCCCAGAGTCCTAGGGCACCATGGCGGCACCACGACCATATGTATAAGTCCTGGGTGGTTTTATGTCAACTTGGCATAGCTAGAATCATCTGAAAAGAGGAAACCTCAATTGAGAAAATGCCTCCATATGCTCTTAATTAGTGATTGATGAAGGATGGGAGAGGGCTCAGCCCATTATGGGTGATGCCATCCCTGGACTGATGGTCCTGAGTTCTATAAGAAAGCAGGCTGAGCAAGCTATGATGAGCAAGCCAGTAAGCACACCCCTACACAGCCTCTGCATTGGCTCCTGCCTTCAGGTTTCAGCCCTGTTTGAGTTCCTGTCCTGACTTCTTCCAGTGATGTAATACGATGTGAGAAGGCAAGCGGAATAAACCCTTCCCTTCCCAGGTTGCTTTGTTATGGTGTTTCATCGCAGCAATAGTAACCCAAACAAAGACAGGATCCATCGTTGATACAGTGGCAGCAGAGACACCATCATCATAAAGAAGGGAAGCACAGCACTCAAGGCAGCGGTTTCCACTCCCGATGGCCACCATGCATCTGTGTGACTTTGGGTGTTGTACCATTCTTCCCTACGTCAATTTCCTGGTCCACAAGATTAGGGAAAGACACTGGAACATTCTCAATGTCAGAACCATTTTCACAGATACATTATGAATAATCATGCTTTAGAGATTGCAGATGCCATCAATGACCCTAAATGTGACCCCCCAATAGCTTTAAAGCCATCCTTTATTGAGAATACCATGTATTACTTTCATGCCCACGGCATCAGGCCATCTATTCAGTCATTCTCCTTTGGTGAGTCAACTGAACACCTCTAAAATCCCAGAAGAATTCTTGTTCCAGTTTAAAAGACCCTGGAAATTCCCATTCCAGATAAGACAACAGACCTAAGAGTAAAGCAATAATCTTTTGGAGCTCATGGAACTAGAAATGGTGGTGCTAGGCCTCAAGTTCTGTGACTGGGAATCCAGACTTCTTGACAGCTCAATTCAGTTTTAAGACTGTGCGGGGAATGATCTGGCTGGTCCACTTCAGTGAGTAACGTGGGTGAGAACGCTGGAGACCACTGTCCTCTGTCGTTCATTCTAGGCTTTCCTCCAGCGCCCTCATAAGGCTTTGCTTAACAACTCGGGCTCTTACTGAGTTACTACCAAGTAAATGTTCTTGTCCTCTCTCAGAGCTCACTAATGCTGGCTTCTTGAGGAAGAAAAATACCAATAAAGCACAGCAGCATTAAAGCAAAAACAATGCTGTTTTTAACCATGTAGATAGCAGCAACAATTTCACATTTAAAATAACAAAGCAAATACAGCAGAACCCTTTGTGCCACAATGGGAAGAATTCAGGCCCCACAGATTCATGAAAAATTCACTGCATTGTCTAAAGTATTGGATTGTCACAACACAAGGAATCTTAAGTTTCCATTTTTTCTTTTATATGTAACAAAATGCCAGTTTTTGTCATTTTTACATGAAATTATTTTTAATTTTACATTAAACCATTATTCACTCTCATTTTATGAAAAATTCTTTGAAAATAAAGTCTCATTATGAAGACTCAAAATGTTAAAAAGAATCACACAAGGATTTTATTGACTCAATTAACATTCATAAAAGATGAGGAAAGAGCTTGCGATGTCTCTGAGGTCACACAGTAGGGACTTTGGCTTGTCAAACCTCAGCTTACACTTGGCACATGGCAAATACTTAGCACATCTGCAGACCATTTAGCCATTCTTTTGAGTAATAGAAATGCCTCATCTGGAATCTTCCCTGATGAAGGAGCCAGCCTTGCAGTGCACAGAGGCTAGGACCAGCACAAGCATTATCTTATGATATGGAGGGGGCCCAGCACATATCCCAGCCTCAAATGTCTCTGTAGCCCATAGCATCCACTCATTTAAAGTTCTGCTCACCTTCTACCAACACCATTGTTCTTTGCATAGCACTGAAATCAGAAAATGGGACTCAACTGCTAGAATCTAGACTGGCCCACCCCTAAAACTAATGTTCTTTGCCTGTGTTTACCTAATGAAATGCATGTGTACACACAAACACACAGAGGGAGAGAGAAGATAGATGATGATGGATGGATGGATGGACAGACAACAGACGATGTTGGTTATAAGACTCCTCTAATTTGAAGTTTGGAGGTTTATGAGATTTAGTGTGTATTTTATTTTCTGTTTTTATGCTCTGAGTTTCTCTAGTTTGGTTTCAATCTAGACTTCAGTCTGGTCAATAACCTATGTATCCTATCACTGGCTCCTGTGAGTAATTGTTTTAATGAGGGTCTGACAGACTTCTGTTGGTCCCCAGGAAGCATGGCAGGGGAATTGTGTTTATAATCGACTCTAATCCATTCTAATCTTCCACCTCAACCTCATCAAGAATTAAGTGATTGATTTTTTTTGGTCTCCTGAAAGAAAATAAAGACCTCCTGAGACGAAACTTGGAAGCCATCCAAAGACAGAGACAACCGAGGACTGGCACCGTTTGGACTTGGATGTGAAACTTGTCTTGGCAATTTCTCTGCCCTGCCAGCTCTTAGCCCATAATTGAACACTCGCATGATGCCAGGGCATGTTTCACAGAATGCCCTAATCACTTCTTCACCTTGGTGGCAGTCACCTGAAGACACAACTGGCAAAAACAGTACGTGGGTAGGTTGTTGTTCCGCATCCTGCCTCCTCTAAGGGACAGCCCACACTCTACAGAGCCTAAGAGTACCGTCAACGGGTCCCAGCTCAGTGCTTCAGACTACAGCGATGCCTTTTCCTGTCCACTCCGAAGGACAATGGCAGGTGTGGTACCTTTCCAGCACATGTTGGTGCCAGCTGGGACAGTGATGTGCTGTTGTGATAAGAAGCAGCTGCATTTTAATTCTGCTGTCACTCAAACAAGGGCTCATTGGGTAAACTCTCAATGAAACTGGGGCTCAAACCATGAACTGAGGAGCATGGAGAACAAGGTGGGAGCAACAAGAAAAAGCTGGCCCTCCCTGTTCCCAACTCTTGTCCCTCTCACCTCTGCTCTTAGCCTCATTTTATTTTATTTTATTTATTTATTTATCTGTTTATTTGTTTATTTATTAATTAATTTTATTTTGCCGCTGTCTGAGGTCCCAATTATCTCTTTGTACTCGATAGTCAAAAAAATGTGTCCTCCCTCATCTCTTCGTGTCTGGTCCTTCACACCCCGGGCACTGTCACCTTGCCAAGTCACATTCTCCTCTCCTGATCAGGTGCTGCTGGTCCCGGCAGAAGTCCCACTGACATTGTCTCCGGTCTCGATGCTGCTCAGGAATCTTACCTGTGTAGCCTTGTCCCTGTCCTCCCAGTCACGAGTCAAGAAACTACTTCTTCCCAAGAGTTCCCCAGGTCCCTTCTCCTGCCACTTTTTACAAGTCACACACCAGGGATTCAAAGAAAAACTTTTAGAACTGTGTTACAAGTGCCCGTATTTCAGTTTGGGGCACCATCTGTCTCATGATCTCGCTGTCACAGGGAAAGACTTCGGTTAGTAATATGGTCAGTAATATGGTCACTCCCTCTGTGCCTTGGCCCAGCTGCCTCGTTGCCCAGGTACTTTTCGATGTATTTTCTCTTCACTGCCTAGTAAAGGGGGGCAGTGTGTGCCCACCACCCCATCTCTTATCCACTCACACATTCCAGACCTCAGAAATTCAGTTTTAACATCTCTTTAATTATCTACAGCTCTACAGCTTTTGTTCTTTTTTTTTTTTTTTTTTTTTTTTTGGTTTTTCGAGACAGGGTTTCTCTGTGTAGCTTTGCGATTTTCCTGGAGCTCACTTGGTAGCCCAGGCTGGCCTCGAACTCACAGAGATCTGCCTGCCTCTGCCTCCCAAGTGCTGGGATTAAAGGCGTGAGCCACCAACACCCGGCAGCTTTTGTTCTTCTTAAAGATGATCTATGTTTTTATTTCAAAATAATTTCTCTTTACTTCTGAGAAATTCGTACATGCACATAATGAAATAGGATTATATTCACCACTTCTCTCCTTCAAGTCTCCCTGTATCCACTCAACACACCAACCTCCAAATTTCACGTCCTTCTTAGGGGATCACCTACTAAGGCCAGTTAGTGTTGCCCCTGTGTGCATTGGTGTGGCATGATCCAATGGGAGGAAAACCTACTAGTGCTCTTCGCCTTTAAAAAGAACGATTCTCCGCTCCCCACCCCCCAGCAGCTGTCCCCTACCAATAGTTCCTCAGCGAAGAGTGGACCTAGGAGAGTGTCTACCCCATCTTTGCTGAAATTTTTAGATAGCTTAATCGTGTGTAGGTAACCACAGCTGCTGTGAATTCATGAGTGCAATAGTCCTGTCATATCTAAAATCATGTCTAAAATAGAGCATTTCACAGTATTCTTCCCCATCTTCCAGCTCTTATATTATTTTTATAAATGTATTTGTTTTGTCATTTTTAATTATAGGCAGGCACATATATCTTGTGATATGTGCATGTGAATGCAGATGCCAACAGAGGCCAGAGATGTTGAACCCCTTGGGTCTGGAATTTTAAGCAGTTGTGAGCTCCCCAACATGGATTCTGAGAACTGAACCGAAGTCCTCTGCAAGAGCAGTGCAATCTCTTTAACACTGAGCCACCTCTCCAGCCCTGACCTCTTACGTTCTTTCTATCTGCTGTCCCTTGATGGTCCCTTGGCAGCATGGGCTGGGGATGAGGTGTCCCATTTATGGCTGAGCTCTCAGATTCTCTCAGCACTTCTTCTGACCAGTTATGTGCCTTTCTGCGTGGACTGTTATCCATGCCAAAAAAAAAAAA
>CABHPQ010137565.1:3857-19645 GCA_902168405.1 Peromyscus aztecus | reverse complement strand
TCCATAGTTTGGAAGTTCAACTTCCAAGTAGAAAGAAGCAGAAGGTGTGTTCAGTAAGGAACCTCTTGGCTTGGACCCACTGTGTACTTGTGGCCCCTCAGTCACCAGAAATCATATAAGGGAAGCTGGCTGATTCCTCAGATGTGGAAGGGGAGGGGGAGAGCTTTGATAATGGAAATGGAACCACAGGAAAGTAATATTCTTGGACTCCTTCATTGTAAATGTCCTATTTGATCATTTGTGAAGCATGCTCTATGTTAACTGGTCATTCTCAGAAAAGAATTTGCTTATAAACATCTCCAAATGTGGGGTAGTAGAGAGCTGTCTTCAACAGAAAGAGACTGTGAAAGGCACAGCACTAGTGGTATACAGTGTGTAGGTGGGAGCCTGTGGACCTCAAAGCTACTGAGTGTTCCCTCACCAGCTGTACTGAAGTTACTCTGTGGGTGTCTGACTTTCTTAATACCTTTTTTTTTCTTTTGTAAAAGAAAGAGGTGTTTATTGTAAACAATAAAATTCATATAAGAAAAAAATCACCTATAACTCTGCATTTAATGTTCTGTTCCAGGTACTTTTTATTTTTAAGCCTATACATATTTTTGGTTTTTTATTGTATATTTCACACCATGCCTGGATTCTGTGTGGGTATTAGAGCTCAAACTCAGGTCCTGTGTTAGCAAGTACTCCACCCATTTATCCATCTTCCAAGCCCCTGTAGCATATTTTTATTTCCTGACACACTGAGAATAGGTGTTCCATGCCTTACCTATTTTAATTTTTATTTCTGGTGGTACATATTGCTGTACAGATTTCACTGTGTAATTGTACCATCTTTTATTTATCTCAGCACTTATATTGGACTTGGAGTTTTGCTTGCTGGTTTTGTTTTTATTTGTTATATGTTGAACATTCTCAGAGGTAATCACCTCAACATCTATAATTTTAGTATAGATTATTCAAAATGGGAAAGTCCATAGATATTTAAAAGATAAATTTTCATGGTGAATATTACCAAATTTCCCTTCCAAAAATTGAACTGATGTCCTCCCACACTGATTTTTTTCCCCTTCTGTTGTGTTTTTAAAGAGAATCCTTACACAAAATTCACATGAAAATTCAGAATGGTTGTATTTGTATTCAAGATAGTATGATTTATTTCCTCAGGGTCACAGGATGCTGCTCATGATCTGGAGCTACTGAGAAAGCACAAGGTAAATGAAGTAAATGGACGTTTCAGGTCTGGCACCACATACAGGAATGTCCATTCTTCCATTACATGGGAAAAACTGTGTTGCTCCAACCTTTGCATCATTCAGTTTAATCTGTATCATTTGGGCTATCATTTTAATAGCATTGCCAAAATCATTGTACTTGCTTTAAATATATAGCTCTGTACCCCAACTTTCTAGTTTCATGTCCTTCTCAGATTCCTTCACACAACCTCCTGAACTTACCCTGGAAGTATTGCTCAAATCTTAAATGGTCTTATTATAAAACAAAACAAAACAAAACAAAAAACAAACCTGGAGCCTGATATTGGGGTGAATGCTGAAACATCAGAGAGACAAAGAAACAAACCACTTACCTCTAGGACTCCTCAGCCTGAACAGCTTTGCTCAACTGAAAGACTTTAGTTCCTGTCCCCTCATGCCTTGTATACCTTTCTCCGCCCACCCATATCATTTCCTGTCTCAGCTTTCCTAGTGTTGGGATTAAAGGCATGTGACTCCCAAGTATTGGGATTAAAGGTATGTGTCACCACTGCTTGGCTCTGTTTCTCTCGTAGACTGAGTCAATCTCAAGTAGTCCAGGGTGACTTTAAACTCACAGAGATCCATATGGATCTCTGCCTCCCAAGTGCTAGAATTAAAGGTGTGTGCCACCACTGCCTGGCTTCTATGTTTAATCTGGTGGCTTGTTCTGTTCTCTGATCTTCAGGCAAATTTATTAGGGTTCACAATATATCACGGCATTTCCCCTTTTTTGTCTAAAATAATAGGTTATAACTAATATAAGAAAAAGTATATAAAATAAGTACAATAAGTATATACAATATATACAGTCAAGAATTACATTAACAATGTCCAGTCCATAAACATTTGACAAATACAGAGAGAATACTCCATGATCTATCCTATTTTGGTGAGTCCAAAATGTTGTACGTAATTCACTTTCTCTCCTAATTTATATTAACAACTGAATACTATCTTTTGATGTCTTTCAAATTTATACACTTTGCACCTCTTTAAGTGAGTTTCTTTTCTGAATTTGTTACCAAGGAAAACTATAACTATCTAGTCTTAAACTCCCTCAGAGACCCAAGAAAGAAATAATATTACCTAAATAAGCAGGAAGTGCAAATAAGCAACTTCCAAAAAATGTGAGAAATGATAGAAACAGTTCTCTGCAACGTTGGGACATCCATCTTTGGCCTACAAGCCTAGCATATCTGACAGATTCATCTGTGAAGCAGGATTTTTTAAAGGGCCTTCCTACCTTGTCTTGGCAAGGTTCAGCAGTCCTTTCTTTTGTGTCCTGCTTGTCCATTTGGACAGCATACTGTCAGCAGTTGAGACAAGGGCACTTTCTTGCCCAGTGGCTAACTTTTGCCACAGAGAAAGTAAACTCCATATGGAGTTTCTTTGATGCCCATCATCTTCTCTAAAGTAGATTGGTGCTGCCAGGAGCAGACATGTCTCACTGTCTTAAAAAAAAAAAGAATCTATGTTATTAAAACATCTGAAATACCATATTCCATAGATCTCTGAAGTGTTTGAAGACGACCTATCTATCCAATATATATATATATATATATATATATATATATATATAGTATTAACTAATCACTAACTTTCATTTCTTTATATCCAAATTAGTTGGTAATACCTTTTAAGGACTGGAAATTTGCATTACATTGTTAAATGAGCTGTATAGGTACAATGCCTTGAACAAGATTAGAAATGTATGTATGTATGTTTTTTGTTTTATTTGTTATATGTTAGAAATGTATGCACAGTATGTTGTAACAAAAATAATCTCAAATTTGTATCAATATACAAAATTTGTTACAATATACAAAAATCCAATCCAATGAAAAATATTTGAAACTAATAGTTGCTTTTTAAAAGTAGATTCAAAAATCTACCTTTTTATCTTATCATATCCACATTCTCCTTTTTTTCTTTTCAGAGTAGATTCAATAATCTACCCTTTTATCTTATCATTTCTATTTTTTTCAGAGTAGATTCAATAATCTACCTCTTATCTATATCTTTTTTTTTTAGAAAGAGATTAACTATGACCAATAACAATTTTTAACCAACCCCTAAAGAAAGACAAGCATCCATAATCCATTTATTTGGGAATGTGGGTGTAGTTTTCTAGGCTAGTTCCTGCTGATTGGGTGTGCTGGTAGTCTTATGGGGACACAAAGAAAATTTAAGATTATGGTCAAGTCCTGATTGGAGTAGTCTGTGAGGCTGTATCATCTCAGCTAGCCATCTCCATATTGTCTTAAGCAGTTTGTAGTCCAAAACCTGTCTTTTGGTGATGGTTGTTAGCTTGGTGGCACTATCATAGTCCATGTGGAATCGTTATTGTGGGGTCCCATCATCTTTTTGGAGACTTCAAAAGTCACTGTTAGGCATAGTTGTGGTTCACTGAAGAAAATCTTCTTCATGGAGCATTTTTTTCCTGCATGATTTGTCCTTTTTCTTTGGATTTCTCATTTGTCCAGTGTTCTTCAGATTCCTTAGCTGGATCCCTTCATTTTCCTGAAAAACAAAAACAAAACCTTTCACCAACCCTAACTTTGGAGAGGTTCCCTTTTGGCAAGTTATATCTGATCAAATGAAAAGCATGTGTTAGTGGTATAAGTTAGTTTAAATTGAGTGGTCATTCTGGTTGATAAACCATCACCTCTTCTAGTTAAGAGGACTCTCCTGTTCAAATCGAACCTTTATCAATTTCTTGCCTCTGCTTAAGCAGTTCTATAGGGGACAGACTTTCCCTCACCTCTGCTTGTCAAAGATCCACCCATTCTTGAGTCCTAGTTCATATACCAGTCTTCCCTAATACTGTTTCTTACCAACTACTTTCATAAACTGATAGGATTTGTTACTTGTTTTCAGTATTTTCTCAAAGTAATTGTTAGCTGTTTGCTATCATATCAAGCACTGTTTCAGCTCATGTTGAATGGTTTCAGGAGCATCAAGATTCCTGTTCACTTGAAGCTTATGCTCTGAATGTGCCCGAAGAGAATGAAAAACTATAGAATTTATAGGTATATTGTATGGTTCAGTAGGAAAGTATAGTGATGATACCCTTAACCCTGTTTGTTTGGTTTGAGACTGGGGAAACTAAGGACAAGCTTCTTGGTAGAGGTAATACTCAAATTTTGCTCCATAAGAGGATTCAGATAGAAGAGATGGTGTGTGTGTAGACATCCCAAAGCCAGAGGAAAGAAAGGTTGATGCTTTCAGGAACAGAAATGGAGTTCAGAAAATAGCGTGAGAACAAAGGGTACCAAGCTATGAGCAAGAGAGGTAAGCATGAAACAGATTGTGAAAGGTCATGTAAACCAGAGTCAGTTGTTTAGACACGGTCCAAAACATAGTGAGAGCCAGTGACAGGTTTTGCCTAGTGAAATAACAGGATTAAGTGTGTGTTTTTAAAAGATTTCTCATTAGAAGCAGTGTGGGAAATAGATTGGAGAATTGTTCACGCTAGAGATGGGGAGACCAACTATGAAGTTTGGTACTCTGAGAGTAGTTGATAGTGGCATAGACTAGATTTCAGCGGGGTAAAGAGAAGTGGCGGATCTGAGGTATTCTGAGAGCCCAAAATCCGCACAATTGGTTGCTTAGTTATAGGGAGAACGGAGTTCCTAGTTGGTGGACTGTGTAGGAAGGATTAGGAGGTGTGGCCTTATGGGAGGAGGTGTCTCACTAGGGGTGGGCTTTGAGGTTTCAAAAGCCGGTGCCAGGCACAGTCTCACCCCCTCTTTCTTCCTGCAACTTGTGGATCAGATTGTGAGCTCCCAGCTACTGCTCCAGCGCCGCCATGTCTGGCTGGCTGCTGCCATGCTTCCTGCCATGATGATCGTGGACTAACCTTCTGAAACTGCAAGCAAGCCTCCATTTAAATGGTTTTTAAGAGTTGCCTTAGTCATGGTGTCTCTTCACAGCCATGGAACAGCAAGTAAGAGAAATTGATAAGCCAGATTTCAGAAGACTGAGAAGGAGAGGGAATGTGCTGGTAGGAGAGGGGGTAATAGGTGGGGCTTGGGAAGTGTTGAGTATGTTTTAAGGCTCCTGTTAGAGGGGTGAATAGAAGATTAAGGAAAGTCACTAGAGACGTTTGGAAGTCATAGAGTGGTTCCAGGCGCACATACTGGGAAGGACCCTCCAAAGGGTGTTGGAATGTATCATTTATTGAAACAAGGCAGAAAGAAGGGGCAGGTGCTGGTATAGGTAGGATGGCGAGAGCTGACGGGGAGACGTGCAGGTTGCTATGTGACGATTTCAGATAAGATTATCTTCTCCGAATCACACAAGGCAGGGAGAGGATTGGTAGGGCACCCTGGGTGAGCCGATTTCTCTGAGAGTGCGACACGTCACTGAAACCTCATGGCAACCAAGAATGGCACAGATCGGGTAGAGCATAGAGGCCCAGAGAATAGCTCTGTGTGTGGCCGCCCCACACACGAGGTTGGGGAGTGGGGTCGAGGCAGGTGGTACTTTGAGTAATCTCTTCCTCCCGTTAGGGTCCACTTCATTATCCTCTTAGCTCTCACCACTTAAATTATTACCACAAAGACTTTGAGAAGATATAGACTTTTATTCTTTTCTGTTTGTCATCCATCGCTCTGAGAAAAAAAAAAAAAAAATGAGTCGAGGATAAAAATGTTACGTGATAAATACTTGCAGTTATTTCCCAAAGGAAAATAACAAATAATGAATTCCTTAGCTAGTCTGACAGGGTAGTTTGTTAATTTACTGACCTGTGTTTAATCTGACTTCTGTTTAATCCCGGATCTCATACCAGGAGCCCTCGGACATCAACAGTTAACAAAGCTTTCGAAAGTTCCAGTCTCATTTCCACTAACAAATTAGTGCTATTCAGGGTAATATGGCAAATGAAAAAACCTTTGCATAGGCAAGTGGTTTTTGTTTTTTTTTTTTAATCACCTCTCTTAATGGCACCCTTGTCCTCTTTCAGCTTCACTGTTTGGGGGATGAAACAAGGGCATCTCTATCAGATCCTGCTTCCTCTGTGCGGAGTCACCCTCTTAATAATGCCTAGGGGAGTGAAGCCAAAGCGAGTTGTGTGATGGAGAGTTTCTAGAAAAATGTAAGGATGTTGTGAACGACATGATTAGTTTAAGTGGGTGGCATTTTCAAAGCCTTGCCTTAGAATTTTGGTCAAGTGTTGTAATTGGTGGAAATTCTCTTGTGGAGGACCATAAGGAAATTCCTGTATGGATTTAATTCTAATAAGTAAAGCGTGTAATAGTGGTTGTATTATTAGTAAGATAGTCATTGAGTGCTAGATCAATAAATAAAATATTTGCATAAGGAAGCTCCAAAAGAATATAAAAGAAAAGCAGCAAACATGATTGCTTAAGAGTAGAAAAAATGGAGTAGAGACACGGTGAAAGCAAGCATTTTCACCCTTCCTTTTTACAATGTTTTGATTTCAGAGCCAGTTAGAAACAAAATTTGATTTGCAAGGGAAATAATAATGCCTAAGTCGGAGGCCTGAGACAACCTCTGTGCCTGGTAAACATGAAGTCCTCAGTGAAGGTATTCTTAACTACTCCTATTACAAAGGGCGTCTCATCCCAAGGCCGGCATCGATAAACAGTTCCCTCACTGAGTGGTAGAGGTCAGCTTTTTAGAAAAAAACCTTTTTAGCTGTGTCCCTTATCAACCCCACCACCTGTGGTTCATTGCAATAAAAAAACCAAACCAATCAAACAAACAAAAACCACTCTTTTGTCACTGAAGTTTTTATATGAATATTCACTGAGTTGTTTTTTGTTTTTTTCCAGTAGATATTTTAAATACTTTTTGCTAAGGTCATTTTTACTAAGTTCTTATGATAGTTAAGTTCAACCTGGTCTGTATTTTCATAGTGTTTCTAGTGCAGGGAGGGAGGCAATCTCCAAGGAATAGGAGAACAAGAGGGCCTTGCATGCATTATAAAAGAGCATTGTTGTTGAGGGATGAGGCAGAGAAGATGTATCATTCAGTAAGTCGTTATATTTTCATTATTCTTATTCCAGAAGTTAACATTACAGCCTGCTTTTAGGTTATCTACCTCATAGAACTTAAAAATCATCTTTTTTTTTTCTTTCCTTTAAGGTGACTCATATTCTCAATGTTGCATATGGAGTTGAAAATGCTTTCCTCAGTGAATTTACATATAAGACCATTTCTATATTGGATGTCCCTGAAACCAATATCCTGTCTTATTTTCCAGAATGTTTTGAGTTTATTGAGCAAGCAAAACTGAAGGTGAGTTTTATTTTGATACAATTCTTCAGGAGTAGAAATTCGAAAATGGGACCACCACCCAGTCTTTGTACGTTTTAATGAATTTGTGAAGAGCCATTATGAAAATTTCCCTCCAGTAATACTAATTAAATCCTTCAAGTATTTCATTCTCTAATTGTTTTTTTTCTTAATGAGAAGTTTACTTTTCATATTCATTTAGTTTTGTTTCTTCTGAGTTCTTACCAAGAAACACTGGGAGATAAACTCCCTCGATTACTGAGCTTTCCTGTGCAAATATGTAGTTAAATACTCTCTGGGACTGTATTAGCACCTACATCCTGACTGATTTGTCAGAAACCAGATGGACCAAAGGGTACAGTCTGCTCTAGTCTTGTCAGTGCATTCGTGATGATGAATATTCATTCATTTCAATGACTAAGGCACAGAGATTGTGTAGCTGTGCATTTAAAAAATATTTTATTTATCTATCTATCTATCTATTTATTTATTTATTTATGGAGGCAGGGTCTTGTAGAGCCTGGGCGAAGCCTCAGACTTGCCGTGTAACCAAGGATGATCCTGAACTTTTGATCTTCTGGCCTCTACCACCCTAGTACTGGATTTGCAGGTGTGCATTACCATGCCTGTTTTTAATGTTTACTGGGATGGAACCTGGGGCCTTGTTCATATCAGGCAAGTGCTCTACCAGTGCTCCCTATGCATTCTGAACCATAGGTTTTTAAGTCAGAAAACATATTGCTGTCCTGAGATTATATGAAATCCTGATCAGAAGCTATCTGCTGGTTTTGTGACGTTAGAGGACCAACACAAGATATTATTTCAATATTGACTTTGACCTATGTCAACATTCTGATAGGCAGGACTTCTAGGATGGCTATTACCTAAAGTTGTGTCTTGAAATTATTTTTGTTAATAAGTAATTCTGTTTTACATTTTAATGATGATTAAGTTTATAGTTTTCTAATTAATTCTAGTTTTTATATATAATGGAATGTATATACATTTTTGATAAAGAATAGTATCAGAGAATTCACACTCATAGACTTGTTTATAGTAGCGATATCAGATCCCCAGGCAGGATGGTGGATGCAGCTTATATAATAATCTCTTCCCCCAAGAGCTAATCGGGAGTCCCATGGGAACTCTTCAACTAGGAGTACATCCCTTCCAGGTGTACATCCCTGAGTCCCGCCATCTCCTCATCTTACAACATGATCCCGAGCTTCAAAACCATGAGCCTCTAGGGGACGTGCTCTGTGGGGGGCCGTTCTCGGGTTCCTCGTGGCTTTACCCAGCAGATCCACATAGAGGATGATTAGGACCACGGGCCTGAGTGCAGGTGTCTGAGATGGTCTGCACTTGGCTGTGCTGGGGGAGGAGGTCATTTGCGCCACCCCCTTGGTGTCTCTATAAAAACCCTGGGGCAGACAGTCGGGGCCCGTTGGAAAAGGTTCCAGGCCCTCTCGAGGCTATCCTTTATTTTCTATCTGTTTATCTCCGCGATATTCTCCGCAATAAATCCTTCTATCTAATATTTCCTGCTGCTCACACTCAAGAAAACTCTGGGAAGCTGTGGGGGTGGTGGGTAAACGCCCCACAGTGCTCAAAACGTATTCAAGGCACAGAACCATGTCTGGACAGCCATGAGTGCTACCTAAGTGACCTGTGCTGCTGGAAGCTTGCTATGAGACCTCAGCATCGTAAGGAAGTTACACCAGAATCTCACTTCACTGATTGTCAGAGGCTGACTACCAAAAAAATTGGAAGTATTTCATTATTTGATTTGACTTTTAATATATTTAAAATTTTTTAAAGAATTTTACACATGGATGCAATGTATTTTAATCATATACCAATCCCCTTCCACTCTTTCCCTCCAACTCCTCCAAGATCCTCCCGCATCCCCCTCTCAGTTAGTTTCATTAATGCTGCCCATATACACATAGACATGGACCACACACTGGAGCATGGTCAGAGACCATACCTAGAAAGAAAACTGACTCCTCCCTACCCTAGCACCTGTTGGCTGTCAGTAGCTCCTCAAGTAGGGTTAAGACTTCACGAGTCACTCCCCACTCCATGGTGGAATGTTGTGGGACTTAGCCATTAAGAGTACTTGTTCCTGCAGAGGGCCCAGATTCGTTTCCTAGCACCCATGTGGCAGCTCATAACCATCTGTCACTCCAGTTCCAAGGAATCTGTTTCTATTGCTGTGACAAAACACCATGACCCCGCACCCCCCCCCCCAAAAAAAAAAGCAAGTTGGGGAGGAGAAGGGTTTATTTGGCTTACACTTCCGTATCTGTTCATCATCAAAGGAAGTCAGGACAGCAACTCAAACAGGGTAGGAATATAGAGGCAGGAGCTGATGCAGAGGTCACTGAGGGGTGCTGCTTACTACCTTGCTCATCATGGCTTGCTCAGCCTGCTTCTTATAGAATCCAGGATCACCAGCCCAGGTATGGTACCACCATGATGGGCTGGGCCCTCCCCCATCAATCACTAATTAAGAAAATACCTTTCAGCCAGATCTTATGGAGGCATTTTCTCAATTGAGGTTCCCTCCTTTCAGATAACTCCAGCTTGTATCAAGTTGACATAAGACCAACCAACACAGAATCTAACACCTTCTTTTGCCCTCCGAGGGCACCCCATAGACAGGGTACACATACATACACATAAAGTAAGTAAATCTATAAAAAAAGAAAAGTAGTTATATAAAATAGTGAAAGAAAATATTAACATTGTAAATCAGGTAAAATTGAGATCTGGAAATTTGTTTTGAACTAAGTAATATATATTAATAATTTTCAAGTTGTTATAATATAATTTTTAAACATTTTAAGTCATAAAAAATTAACTGTTGGGTGGTGAGTCATGTCTTTAACTCCAACACTTAGAGACAGAGACAGATGGCTCTCTATGAGTTCGAGGTCAGCCTTTTCCTTGTTACAGAGCAAGTTCCAGGACAGCCAAGGTTACACAGAGAAACCCTGTCTCTAAAAACAAAACAAAACAAGCTGTTGGTACAAAGTGGAAAAAAAAATAGGTTGAGGCAGGAAGATTGAAAAGTACCAGGTGAGTTTAGAACCATCCTGGATTACTTAATGAGAACTTGTCTTAAAATTAAAAGTTAAAAAAAAAAAGACTAGGGATAGAGTGCTTGCCTAGTGTGTGTAGAGCTATAGATATAATTATTAGTACTGCAAAAATGCAGAGGAAAACCCTCAAAGAACAAAATGAGAGGGGCTGGAGAGATGGCCCAGCATTTAAGAGCACTTATTCCTGGAGGACCAAAATTTGTTCCCAGTACCCAGGCAGCTCAGCTCACATCTGTAACTCCAGCTCCAGGGAAGCTGGCTTCCATGGGCACTTTACCCACATGTGCATAAACCCACCCCTCCAAATATATATATATTTCTTTAAAATAAAAATAATTTTTTAAAGTAGGAAAAGTTCATGATGTATAGATATATATATATATATAGTGAATATTATTTTACTTTCCTTGTGCAGAAACAAAGCTCAAAAATGAATCATAGACACCTGTAAGAAAACATTTAAAGCAGACTTGATGTGAGAAATTTCAAAATATTAAAGTTGTTGCTAATCACTCTTGAAAAGAGATAGACTTGCAGATTGGATACGGTGGCTCAAGAAAGTAATTTTATCACAGATACACAGATGTGAGGAAGCTGCCTTGCAAACCTAAAATAGTCCAGTGGCCCATAACAACAGTAGTATAATGTGTATGCCTGGGGGCTAGGGTTTCTAGTAATATGGTCCCCTCCTGTCCCTTTCCTGTGTTGTTCCTGATGAAGATGGAGAAATGAAGTTACTGAAAATGTTTAATTAATTCTGTGGTGTGTGCTCCATTCACTACAGATCATTAACTTTTTAAAAGCCTGCAATAGGCCAAGCTGTATCACTGTTGATCTCTTGGATCTATGACATTCATTATTAATGCAATATTGCCCAAACCAGCATCCATCCTGCATTGTGTCCATTTCACTGGTAAAGTATCATTTACGAGTTACCTGAGAAGTTTTTCATTTATTGACCTCAATGTTGGTATATAATTACCCTTTCCATTTCATGATGTTGTAAGTTGTTCATGCCATCATTTACTAACTGATCAGTTAAGAATATTTGTAATTTACTTCCTTACAAAATAATAGTCCCAACAGCATCATTTGTTTCCTTGCCAGTGATTTTGTACTTAGATTTCCAAGCCAGGGACACCAGTTGTTTATATACATGCGCTGGTAAGTTGCTAGGTTTTTCTGTGTACTGGATCATTTGAGTCCTGTAAAAGATGCCATTTGCGAACTCCAACCACATTATCAGAGCATTTCAGTCCTGGGGAAGAGCAGATGTTGGATGATTGAGTCTCTTCAGTTTATGTGGTGAAATTTATTCTGTGAAATAAATAGACAAGATGAATTTTTTTCTTTATAGTTTTGAGTCTGCTAAGAATGTGTAATTGATTTAATAACCTTTCTCAGGAGAGTAATGTGGATTTTGTTTGATGTCATTTCAGGATGGCGTGGTTCTTGTTCACTGTAACGCAGGGGTTTCCAGAGCTGCTGCAATTGTCATCGGCTTCCTGATGAGTTCCGAAGAAATTGAATTCACCAGTGCTTACTCGTTGGTGAAAGATGCAAGGCCATCCATATGTCCAAATCCCGGCTTCATAGAACAGCTTCGCACCTTCCAAGTGGGCAAAGAGAGCAATGGAGGTGACCACGTGCCCTCAGTGGACAGGGGCCGTGGCCCATGATCTGTACTCTAGCAGAGACAGACAAGCAACTTCTACATCTGCCTCTGTTTTGGAGAGGAAACTTGTAAAGCTTCTCTTTCCTGTTGTCTTCTACCCGTGGAAATGGGGGTTACTTTTATTGCCCCGAATTAATATATTAATACATTTTTAAGTTTTACCTTCTCTTTGTTGTTGCATTATCTAGTTAAGCATTTCTTTAACTTCCTAAGATTAAATAGTGGATTATCAAATTGCTAAATCACTGATATATGTAGGAGAAATTTTAAACCTAAAAATCTTTGTTAGAGATAGAAAAGCAAAGCAGTGAAGCCTTTTAATTTATTCTTCTGTCACATACACTTTCATGAACAAAAACCTTTTGAAGTGATAGACCTACTAAGTGAAGATTTACCATTTCAAAAGAAAGTAAAGTTTTTGTAAGATTATTTTTAAAGTTAAAAAATAATACCTTTAGCCTCCCCCAAAGAGTACCAGAATCAAAGGCTTATATAAACATCTATCTAATAGTTATAAATGCATGTGATTTTTAAATCCTCTTATGAAAACCAAATTTTTATTTTGACTTTTAAATTTGGTCCTAATACAAGCATTTTTCTTTTATTCTTTAAGTGATTGCATAGATGCTCTATGCTTTAATTTTATGATTTTTTTTTAATTAGCTGCCCACTTTGCTCTTTTTAACTTGGGTGCTAAATGTTCTATTTATGGGTCACCTATCACATTTTTTTGTCTCTTGGTATCCCTAAAAACTGCCTTATAGTGAGAGATGATTTTTTAAGATGTAATCTTAAGATTGATCTCTTTTATATTTCAGTATTCTGCAGGAAAATGTATTTTTTAGAAAAGAAAATTTAATGAATATAAAAAATTTTAAATATTGTTTGGATGCTTAACATTACACATATTTTTTTCCTGGAAGAACACTTTGAACAGTTTTTTTTTCTTTAATGCTCCCATGTTAACAAAACTGAATCACGTATATTATAAATTTGCTTTATGGCTTTGAGTTGGGGCAGGGGATTGCAGATCAAGCAGTAGAGACCATGTTCAGTTTGCAAAAAGGCCCTGACTTCCATCACCAGCAACACACACACAAATAAAAATCTTTAAAATTTAATGTAAATACATACTTACATTTTCACTTTGTCTAGTTATGAGAGAATTCTTTTATGCCTTTTGAATGACATTTGTGGTAGGTTCTAGAACGTAAGTAGGAGTTGACTGAGGGTGAGTGGGTTGTGGCATGTTTTTTCAGAATTGAGTCAGGAATATATGTAAAAGCCAAAGTCTGAGGAGGAGCTTGAAACGTTGAATGGAAGGAAGTGCTGAGATGTGGGAGCGCTGAGGTGGAGGGCATGAGATGCTGTCCGCGAATGTGAACTGTTGGCCAGATCAAGTGAGACCTGGTAGAGAGCTTGGAGGTGTTAGTCTTTCAGAGTAGCGAAGAGATTAAGAGGTGGTAGTGAGATTTGCTTAGAATGCTTTGTTTTATTTTCATTTTTATTTTATGTGTACAGGTATTTTGCCTGCATGTTTGTCTGTGGACCATGAGGGCACTGGATCCCATGGGACTGGAATTTCAGGCAACTGAGCTGCCCCATGGGGGTGTTGAGAATTGAACCCAGGTCCTCTGCCATAGCAGCCGGGGCTTTTAACCACTGAACCATTTCTCCAGCCTCAAGAATGATCGTTCATTTATTTGAGACAGGGTCTCATATTTAGCAGGTGACCTCCAACTTGCTATTGAACTGAGGATGGCCTTTAACTTCTGGTCCCCTTTCCATCAGCTCCCAAGTGCTGCAGTGGCAAGCCGCAGCCGGCCACCACAGCTGGTTTATGTGGTTGGTGCTGGTCTTCTTACATGCTAGGCAGGCACTCCAACAATGGAGCTAGATCCCTAATCTATCCCTGGTCCTCACCATGTTGTTTTAAAGCGTCGGTCTGCTTGTATCGTGTAGAGTGAGTTGGGAGGAAAAGCAAGGCCAGTCAGAGAGTTAGGTCCAGGTTTCAGGTGGTGAAACTAGATGTGGTTGATGCAGTCAAGAGGGAAAGAAGTGGAAGCTAGAGAGATGGCTCAGTGGTTAAGAGCACCTACTGTTGTGTCAGAGGACCAGAGTTCGGTTCCCAGCACAAACATCAGGTAACTCACAAGAGTCTGTAACTGCAGCTCCCGCTCCAGGATATATGATACCTTTGGCTGCTGCAGATGCCTGCACCCACATGCACATACCCACATGCAAACACGTATACCTACACGTAATTAAAATAATAAAATGAATCTTATAAAAAGGAAACAGGTGGGTACTTTTTGAAAAATATTTAGAGACTAGGTCTTATAAACTTTGGCACTGAATTTTATTGAAAAGAGGAGTTTTCAAAAAAAGAAAAAAGAAAAGGAGTTATCAAAATCATCTCAAGGCTTCCAGCTTTGATAATTAGAGAGCTGGTGATGCCATTCTTTGGAATAAATATTCACTCTTAAGTTGGCCTTTTATATTTGATTTGAGGTGTCCTTGAGATATCCAAGTCAATGGGTATGTCAAGAGGGGAACTTGATGGGGCATCTGATTATTGGTATGAATTTGCAGGAGAAATGGATAGCACCACACAAAGAGCTTAGAGTAAAAATAAGGGTATAAAATTGGGTTTTAGAGAACAACCACATATAAAGGCTGGGTTGAGGGTGAGCCAAGAAAGGAGATATGGCTAGAGAGAGAAGAGAGCCACCAGAGCACACTGTCAAAGGAACTAAGGAAAGCTTCAAAGTGCATGATAAATAAGATGCAGCAAATGATGCTGAGAAAATACATAACAATAAACATGTGCCTAAGGCATCTGGGCTTAGCATCATGGAGGTTATTGTTAACCTTGGAAAGATCAGTTTGGTAGACTAAGTGATGGGAGAAGCCAGATTTGTTTATTAAATGCTATATGATATGCCAAATTATTGATAAGGCAATAACATGTATCTACTTTGGGGTGAATAAACCAGTGTATAACATACAAGGCTGATGCTAAACTTTCTACAATTCAGATGAATCAACTAAATTCTAGAGTTACCACTGCCCCATAATTATTAAGTATTCAAAGTCAAGAGCATTGCACCAGTCCTCAACAAAATACTTGTTCATTAAATAAAAATAATCATCAGGCAAAGAATAATGACTTCATTGATTTTTTACTAATAGTTTTCACATAAGTGGAAACCACAATGTATGACTTTTGAATATCTTAGTATTTGGGCATGTTTATCTTTTTTTGTTTGTTTGTTTGGTTGGTTTTTTTGAGACAAGGTTTCACTGTGTAACATCCTTGACTGTCCTGGAACTTGCTGTGTAGACCAGGCTGGCCTCGAACTCATACATATCCATCTGCTTGCCTCTGCCTGCCAAGTGCCGAGATGAAAGGGACCGCTGCCCAGCTAGGCTTGTTTGTTTGCTTGTGTCTTTCTTTCTTTCTTTCTTTCTTTCTTTCTTTCTTTCTTTCTTTCT